>APFE030201962.1:0-24217 GCA_000404065.3 Pinus taeda
AGATTGTTATTATATATTTTTCTTGGTAGAGAAAATATATTACTACATGCAGCTAAAGATTGTTATTACTATGTATAGAAAAAGATGGTTATTATATATATTTGCAACATTAAAAGATAAGTAACATTTATTGTCTTTATATAACATGCATATGTCTTTTATGTAAGAAAAGAAAGGATGAATTCTCTTTTCTTAAAAATGGATTTTGTAGTCATTTTCCTGGAAGTGAATATAGATTAAAGAGGGTAATTTGTGAAATATTTTCATGGGTAAGAGAGTTCTCTTGAAAAACAATACTTTATGAGAAAATATAATAACCTATGCATAGATACAATGCACAAAGATAATATAAGTCATAGGAATCTTCTTTGGAAAAGATATATCTTTTTATGCATGAAAGATAAGTTAATTGTGTTAATTCCTTTGTAAGAGTTTGCAAAAGTTACATGTTTTGGTGAGTAAAAAGGTAAAGGATTTGTCTATTGCATATTGGATAGTTTGATTTAATTGCATGGTTTAGTTCATAAAGGGTTACCATTATTTTTATCTTAGTTCTTATGCCCAAAGGAAAGGTGAATGTGATACTTCCATGGAAAAAAATGCATAATAACTTTGTACATAAATGATAGAGAAACAATGTTGGGTTCTTGAAAAATAACTATGTGAAAAAAACACATATGCAAAAGGATAGAAACAATAGTTTATTACATGTATGAAGATATAACTATTGTGTTATATATTTTAAGGAGAAACATGGATTTGAAGAACTATTGGGTGAGATCTTTTAAACAGAAATATGCATTAGTGTGAATAAGTATTGTGGAAAGTAAAACAAGTATTTACTTGAATAAATGTATGAGTTAATTATTATGACATGCTTGATAGTTATTTTTGTATACATGCACAACGTTGTTAGAAGAAGCATGTTGTGATATTATCTTTACAACTCATGCACATGAGTAGATGTTAAAAGATCACTTTTAGAGACTGATTATTGATTGATTAATATTGTATCTCATCTTGTTGCCAAAGCTTGTTGACGACAAAAATGACAGGAAACGATGGCAGATTGTGCCAAAGAAAAAATGATGTTTAACATTGTGGTAGATAAAGAACTAAAAGTCCATGCTCATGAGTACAAGTTGCAGGATCGTACATTGATGGAAAAATCATGCCACAAGGATGTAGAGAGTGGTGATATGTAGGTAAATGGTTTCATGAAAAATGTAAAAGCTTTTAGCTAGTTATGTGACATTTTAATGATATTTCATTGTAATATTTTATAACAATGGATAAAGGAACATTTGAAGAGGCCTAATCAATTCCTCTGATGTGATAAAGCTAATCGGCAATTGGCGATCAACACTCGGCAGGAATCACATGATAAAGGGATAAAGCCCGTGCCAACTCCTGACTGCTATCTATTAATTAGGCGCACATCTCGAAAAGCAAATATATTAAAGGAAGTTTGCATGCATTATATTGTATCACTTTTCGGTGATTGGAAATATTTAAAGCAAGTCTTAAACGCCTTCCCTTTGACACTCTCGATCGCCGATCAACAATTGATTGTTGATCGTCGATCATTAAAATCTAAGGCATGCTTGAAACAATAATTTGGCATATGGGCGACGTGGTGGACATTTATGATGATATTTACCACGATTGAGCATTTAAACCACTATTCAATATTGCAGTTAAGGATGGATCTTTCAAAGGATTTCATCCATGGTAATCCTTAACTATATTGTATTTTATGCCAATCAACGTAATTCTATGCATTATAATATTGGCTTGCAACAACATTTTCTCTGTATCACTGTTTGCAACTGTTTGCGCAGAATTCTTCTGAAACCAAAGAACTAGAGAAAATGGGTAAGAAATCAAAGAAGTCTGCAGCAGTGACCCCTACAGCAGCGACCCCTACAACAAAGACTCATCCAGTCAAAGATACCAGACCAAGCAAGAAAGGATTAATCTCAAATACAACGTGCCTTGGTCTAGGAAACATGAGCTGGGAGAGAATTTACAATCTGATAGAAGCCGAAGACCCTAAGGAATTATCAGAGGAAGCCACAGGCGATTCTACTAACAAATCAAAAGGGACTCTTAAAGAATTAGCTTGTTCTTATCTACACAGAATAGCAGTGTGAGATAAATCCTGCCATATATGGACGTAGTGAGATGGGTGGTGGAGAAAATACCAGTCACGGACAGAACCTTTTGCACGGTTGATGGGAGGATATTTGGCTCTTTTAGCCTGAGGATCTCATGAAAATGTACCACTTACCTCGACGTGAGAAGTGATACAACAAGGCGTTATTGGAGGTGTTCGCAAAGGAGAATGATTCAGAGTCAGCCCTGATAAAGAAATGGCGACATTTTCCCAAAAAGCACAAGCACGAGTCATCAGGTAAGTACTTTGTTGACTCTTTGGCTTCCCCTTATTGTTATGCTGGGGCTATGATGTGTAGGATGTGGGGAATAAATGATTTGGCAAAATTCACCATAGAAATGGTACCCCTATTGGACGCTGGAATCAATGGTTATGTAATGGATTGGGCTAACATATTGTCCAATAAACTAGCTACAACAATTTTAGAGTACAGAAAAGATGTGCATAAAACTTCCCGGATTATTCCCCCGTTCTATTACAATGCTTATATTATGGATACTATTTGCTTTAATTTGGAATATCCAATACTTGGGTGGAAATGGAGTCCTTAAGGCCCGAATCCAACCCACATTTACCACCAATAGTTATGGAAGGCAAATTACAAAAATCATTTGTATAAAATTTGCAATGGTTTTATTCTCCCTATATATTATTCTATTTTTAATAAACCTGCTCCAAGGATATCCCCGGAAGCAGAAGTTGATTTAAAAGTAGTAGGCAATTGATTCAGGGAGGAGAAATTTACTTACATAAGGCTTTTTGGTAGCCTTACTAAACCCCATGTTCTTCCCTTGTATGTGCCTGATAAATTGTTAGCTCGGGAGTTGGCCTACCAAATAATAGTAGAAGGGACATCTAGGACCCTTAAGGATTCAAAGAAGCATATTTGGCCAAACTTCCCTTTACGATGTGGAATTTTCACTCTGCATGACTACAACCATGCAGAGAAGGAGACAAAAAATATACTAATGTTGAATCTGTCCACAATTCCTAAAATGCCATATGATCCAAGACAGGTTGCTTATAATGTCATGTCTCAAGCCAAACTTCCTAAGTTTGATCATAAAGCCGATGAATTAGATGATATATTTTCCTCAGCTGAATCATTATTTCAAGTTAAAACATTAGCCATGATGTGGTATAAAGATGAAGGAATGGAAACATTTAATATTCTTAGAGACCAGAGGTTGTGAACTCTGCCTCTAGACCTATTAGCCATAACCTCGCTAGTCCAATCAAGCGAACATGAACAACAAGCTGGTTATAAAGCTCCTGCAGTAGAACAAATTCCTGAGAAAGAAAAAACACCAAAGCAGGAGCAAGAACAAGAAAAGGGTGGTGAACTTATTGATTCATACGTTCATATTGATCCCAAACTACTCAAAGAATGGCAACAGTTTGACTCAATTATCAACATACTAAGACCTTGTAGGGATTCAGTACTCCTAAAGTAACAACTAGATAGAAGACAATGACTAATATAGTTACATCTAAAGGAACTAGTGGCCCACCCATGACTTAGATAGATGTTGAAATAATTCCAGAAAGCCCTTCCGTTGAGATTGTTCTGCGAGTAGAAGAAATACCACCCTTAGATGTCTTCTACAACCCTAAGCATAGGGCTGTAATAAAAAGATAGAGGAAAAGATAAAATTTGGTCAATCTTCTCTTTTACCTACACAGATGGAGGTAACTAATGTGGTATGGAGAGAGGAAGTCAACCTTTTCGAAGATCTTACTAAGCTCTATCGTTATGCTGGGGCATATACAATAGGTACTATGGATAAGGCATCAAAAGTCATAAATTTTCTTAAAGAAAAGGATCAAGCAATCATCTCACTAGAGATACAGGTACAGGAAAAACAACAGAGGATAGAGCAGTTAGAACAATAGTTAACAGCATAGAAGCAATCAAACAAGCAAATAAATGAGCAATTGCTCAAAGAGAAATAGAGGATAGACCAACATGCAGTTCAAAAGCAGAAAGAGTTGTCTCAAGCATTGAACAAGCTAAAGGAAATGAATGAATAGTTGAGCAAATCGAAAGATGAACAAATTGCTAAACTGTCATTATAGATAGAAAGGTTCAAGGAATTTCCTAAGATGGAGGAATTCAAATCAGAGGCTCTCCAAATAACCAAAGCATTATCTACTTAATTGAACTTGCTATGTAATAATATTTCTCTTGTTCCTCCCTTCTTTGAGATTTCTTCTTCCATGATTGATAAGTTGGTTGACGACAGGCAAACGTTGGAGCAAGCAGATGAGACACTAACACAATTTCTTTCATAGCAAGAAACCAAGGAAGGGAAATCCGCAAATCTACCTCAAATTCTGGAATCACACAAGGAAATTTTTTTCCTTGAATGGCAAACTCAATTAATGAAGGCAGAAAGGGCAACATCGAGATTTAGATCAGCAACTGGTAATTTAGTGGAATTAAATAATAATACTCTTTATTTGTCAAATTTAATTTCAGAATGTACCTGAGGAAAATTACCATTAGTCAAAGCATTGGAGCAGACATGGAAGCAGGAGCTGGAAAAGAGGTAGAGATTAATCGCAGGCATCCAAACATTGACATGGGAAACCTTTTGATTCTTCCTTGTGAAACCATACAGTCAAAGGACAACAATCAAATTCCTAACCGATGTAATCGGTCACATGATTCCTGAAATTACTGATGCCACCTATACTGCCCAGCTGCATTCGCATATGAGTCATCCTCCAGAGCTACAGCCAATGCTCGCCATATGTCAACTCAAGCCAAAATATAGTCAGCGGAAATAATGAACCATCCTTACCGACTGCAAGCATATCTATTTTGGGAAGATTTTCATGTATTTGTGATTCGGTTACACTAGCTCACAGCATTTTTATTTCATAGTTGGTTAGTTTAGATAGTATTTATAGACCCTTTCATGTTTTTAGAAAGGGTCCTGAAAATTTTGTATGAAGACTTAGATTGGAAGTTGCACTATTGTGCTTCCAATACGTAATTTTTTATGAAACTGGACATGCATTCTGAGCTTTTAATGAAGAGTACTTTTGTCTGATATGCACTACTGCTTCCTATAAGAGTATTTCTAACTTAGAGAGCTGGATCCAAATGCAAATTCATGTTGGGAGGATTCGAACACATATGGTACTATTATCTATGTTTTGCTTCGTTCTTTTATGTGAACTAGCATTCATTCATTTTTTCTATTGTTGATGTATGCATAAAGTTCTCACAACAATCTCTTTTACTTATCACTATTGAATGTACAAGAATTGTTATCTTTCATCTATATATGCATCAACGATATATAAAATCTTTTCAATAATGTTTTAATGATTACATTGTTCAACTATATGAACAAAGTAATTATCATATGAATGAATATTCTTGTTTAAAAGTAAAGTCATCTACATGCTTATTTTTCAATGAGAACCATTAAGAGTTGCACTAAAATAGAAATTTCCCGGGATAGATTAGTATTTTATTTTAGAATAATTATTTCATCCTTTTCCATTAGATATAAGTAAATTAGATATTTATCCATCCCATTCATAAATCATTGGGAAATTGTTCCCATTATATCCAGTTGGATCCACCACACCAAACGGAAAAGGAGTTGCCTTTAAGGTCCTGACCAGGTGGTTTTCCCCGATGTTGATGTAACGATTTTTGAGCCATCAACATTTTTGGCGCTAGAAAGAGGGCATGAACTATGAATGTCGACTGAATCCAAATCTACAACCCATTCTGAGAGTAAATCTCCCTCCACCTCACCTCCGACTTCTGCCTTGCAGGCTGGAACCCCAGTTTCCAAGCAAGAAGTAGAAGAGTCAATGACCACTGCTCAACCCAAAAATATCTCAAAACATTAACTCCAAACTTTCTTGAAGTACAGTCTCTTATCCATAAACTTTAATGATTCTCAATATCTCCACAGAAATCTGAGGTATCTCAAGGCAGTGTAACTTCGCAATTCATTCCTTCTCACCCTTTCACTAGACTTGAGAGTGAAAAGCTTGGTATTGAGCCCACTAAGTTACCTTTGCCTAAAAGGAAATGGACAAGGAAAACAACTGAAGGATCTGATAATGAAACTTTCTCGTCATCATCATCCATTTCAGCTTCTCCTATGCGAAGTCAACCATCCACTCCTCCACTCCAGATTGTTGTTCAATATGGAACTGGAACTTCAACATCTGTTTCTCAACTTCGTCAAACTACAATATCTTCTGCTTCCCAATCATCTGGAACTTCATCGGCACTGTCATTTAGTAGTAATTCGACAATGGAAGAAAATCCATGGAATAATCATGGTGCGGTCACTATGCCTGCACCATTACACCCATTGCCAACTCATCTTGAAAAATGGTTGCATAAATTTAATCCAGATGTTGGCATATAGGTAGATGAGCATATTAAAAAATTTATGTTGTCAATCAATTTAAAAGGAATTACAGAGGAAGATGTGGTTGTTAGGCTTTTCCCTTATACCTTATAAGGATCAACTGGGTCTTAGTACTTTTCCCTGCCATCAAGATCCATTACCAGTTGGAACATTTTCCAAGAACAAGTCTTGACTAAATATGGTGATGACAGATCTCTAGCAACATTAATTAATAATCTTTCAAATACTAGGATAGAGTCTAAAGAACCTATAAAAGAGTTCAATTCACAGTTCAATAAACTCTTGAATAAGATTTTGACTGCCTCTAAACCCAGTGAGCAAGTTAGAAGCAAATGGTATATAACAGCTCTACCCTCAAATATAGCTATCTTTGTAGATAGAGCTGCAAAACCAATTCTTGCAGAAAATATGAAAGAAGCACTTGCTATAGAGAAACACATCATTGCCTTCGAAAAGAAAGCTGCTCTTGAAGATAGAAAATAAAAAAAGGTCTCCTCCAAAGATGATTCAAAAAAGAAAGTGGCTAAATATCCCTACGATATGGAAGGTCTCCAAGTTCTGAAAACTATGTCAAATGAAATGATAGAAATCAAGAAGCAAGTAGATGAGACTTCAACAAAAAGGCCATTTAGAAACTTTAAGAAACCTGAATCAAAGCCTCCAAATGTTATATCCAATGCAAACTCAGATCCCAAAGAAGAAGAAGAGATAGTCTTATCATCTGAAGAAATTGAAGAAGAAGTAACTGTTGAATGTCATGGGATGTGGGACTTTATTTTGCCTAATTCTGATATAGAAAATGAATAGGAAGCTTTCCTTGTAACTACCAGGAGTAAAGGTACTCCTAAACCTGTTCAAATAACTTAGAAGAAAAGGAATGTACGTACCACTACTAAAGAAAAAATTTCCACAAAGAAGTCTACGACAGTACCTTCTCAAAATCAGCCATCAGCCTCAATTCCACCTTCAACATCTAAAACATTAGTAGTTACAAAATCTATGGATTACAACATTAATGAAGGCATGAAGAAAACAAAGGAAAATATCACAATGTTTGAGCTTAGTAAACTCAAACATCAACAAAAATTGTTGCTTAAGGAGTTAGATGCAATACCTTCTTCTCCTCTTCCAAATGTTGTACTATCCAAAGCTGCTAATGAAACAGGTAAACCACCTCCTGGTAGGGTAGAAGCTACTGATGTTGTTTTAATTGGAGATAGATCAAATTCTCATACTCCTCGTTTTCTCTTGACCTACGAAATTTATAATAGAAATCTGCACAATTGCTTGATAGACTGAGGGGCTTCTTTAAATATAATACCACCCTCAGTTTTTTCTAAACTAAATATTGAATCCCAAAACTCTGCAATTCATATTGTCCAGTTGGATAGAACTAAGGTCCAAGTATTAGGAGAAATTAATTTAGTTACCACCAGGTTATCAGCTGACCCAAGAGTTTGTAAGAAGAGCTTCGGCATAAATCACATGAAAAAGACCTTTGTCGACACGTTTCGAACCAACTGGTGTGGTTCATCGTCAGGACAAGTGAAGAAACATATCTGGCCTAGCATGTTAAATAGACTGAGCAGAGACTCCAACGGCTACATAACGGCTAATTTGGACTATAAGGCCAGGTCAAAATTATATTAATAAATTTAATATTATTTTTTATTTTAATAATCTTAAGACATCAAGGAGGTGGGATCTCTCTCTATCCAGGCTCTCATTATCCTTGGTTCTAATTTGGTTTATTGTATTGCATTTATACTTTTGTATTATTATTACAACTATTTCTAGTTTATTTTATTTAGTTATTTTCTTAGCAAATCATCTCTCTAAATTAACGATAAAAAGTATGGTATATCTTGATATCTCTCTTTTCGTAAAACATTTTTACATTAATATTCTAATAGAAATAATATATATCTAAATCTTCTATGTATCTATATAATATATTATTATTATATCTCAATTAATAAATTAAATTATTTAATAAACATCCTATTAACTTTTTAGTTTTTTCATAATTAGGACAATTAATAAATACAAATTAACTTTACTTTTTAAAATAATCATCATGATTATTAATTCTCTTTGTTTACCTTAACAAACTAATTTATAGATATGTTTAGTAAATAAATTAATAGATTAATAATTTAAGGCTTTAAACTTGCCATTAAATAATATATTTACGCCGTAAGGCATTCCCTCTGAGAAAGACATCCCTAAAATGTGACATGTGTGATCTTGAGCCATTGATTTTGTGTTAGACGATTGGGATGTTTTCAACCATTGGATCTGGCTATGGACTATGAAAGGCTAGGCCTCCTCGATGAGACTATTGGCAATGCCTCCTCGCCACGAGACTATTGACAATAACTGAAACGACAAGGGCCGCACTAAACGTGTCTTCGCTACATGAGACTATTACCAATGACTGAAACGACAAGGGCCGCACTAAACGTGTCTTCACTGCATGAGGGCCGCGTAGCCTTGTGCTTCCTACCAGATGTTTATATAGGCATACAATCTGGCGTAAATACTCAAAGATTTTCATCCGAGGTTCAACAGAGAATTGTAGCGTCTACAACAGAAATAAAAAAACGCTCTGCGGTATGAACTCAGTGTTCTTGCTTGCTTCTAATATTCAGTGTTCTTGCTTGCTTCTAATATTCAGTTCTATCAGCGCACGGCAGGGTTAGGGTTTACTGCAGGGTTAGGGTTTATTTGTAGTTTAGAACTCATGTGTTCTCCCAGCCTCTTGACAAGAGGTCTATCTCTCCAATTCCAGGCATCGGGGTCCCCCTTTGTCCTTAGCGGGAATCTCATCATCCACAGTGAGGGTTTTTTTTTTCTTAAATTTCGTTCGTATGGGTTTTTAAGTCTTGTAAGCCACGTAAATTAGAATGATTAGCCTGGGATCATTAATTGAGTTCCTGTTGGCCGAGTTGTGGTTTATATTGACGATGCTGCATTAGTTTGCTCTGCAAGTGGTTCTAGGTAGGCTTTGTGTTTAATAAAAGGACCTCCTGAACTTAGTATAGGGTTTCAAAATTTAAGAGTAGTTTCCCATTATAATATGACTACAACCATAAATACATAAAATAATTATTTTTGACATGTACACATGAAAGTTTTGTCCATCCTGTGATGGCTAGATTATGTTGCTACTGCACATTGTTGTCTTTCTATCGAACCTATTGGTATGCAAATTTCTTGGAAGGACTGGTCAATTGGAAAAAATAGCCGAGGGAGTTCAGCCCTTGCTTTTGTTGTCGAAGTTTTGGATCGTTGAGGGGTTTAAGATTGCAGTTTTGAGAACCAAGTAAAATCGTTGCATCTCAAATCTGAATGTCAAACTGAAATGTTGCGTTTCACAGTTTCAAATATATGAGAACCAAATTGATATAATTTTCACAGCTTCAAATATGAGAGCCAAACTGAAATGTTGCATGTCACAGTTAATGATATAATTATGAGAGCCAAACAGAAATGTTGCATGTTACAGTTAATGATATAATTTTGCTAATGAAAGAGTGCATGCCTCAATAACGAAATATCCAAACTCAATACGATCACTGTGCATGTCTAACTACTCACAGCGCGGTCACGAAAATTGTATCAATCTTCTTCTATTTATATTGCCTCTATGTAGTTCTTTAAATTAACGTATTTGTAATGTTTGTTTAAATTTTAAATAAAGGTAGACGGTGTATGGTGAGATCTGTATACCATATACCATTCGAAATTTCTCCTGTTGAATACAAGTGAATGTTCGAAACAATAGGTGATTCTGAATAGGAATAAGCCCCGTTTAGATAAAATCGGCACTGTATGCGAATAATGTCAATGATACCTTGGACTATCCCATTTCATAAATCTCATCCAGACGCTGGGGTTGGATCTGTGTGCGAGGGGACGATGTCTTCCATATACTGTTGATATATGGCTGAGGCTTAAGGACAGTAATTTGCTAAACAGACATAGTTTACGTGGGTTTTTGCTTCGCTTTTGACTATATTCCGTCCACCCAAATCATAGTTTAAATTCACTGAACTATTTTGTCTAGTCAAGGTTGCAGCCATCTTTGATTTGATCAACAAAGATATTAATATGTTTTGAAATTGGATGTTATTATTATGATGTGTGCAGGGTATAATTATAAGGTATTTTTTTAAAATCGACTGAGCATTTTGAAAAGGCCATGGACTATGGAGTGGGGATTTAATCACATTAAAATCCATACTAAGGTTAAATATTGTGTGGTTGCATTGGAAATTGCAGTGAAAAAGTTGCGAGATAAAATGGCTTTTAGTGGATGAATGTCAAGGCCTTGCAGCTTATAAAGGTTGCACTCAATGAAGTTGATGTATTCTTTCCTTCTAGAATTCCAGAGTTACTATTGTTCTTGTTTTACTAGGATGGAGTTTTGTGGTTATGTTTCCTTTTATCTCAGTGGATGGTATCATGTCACGGGTTTAAAATTTAAATAATTATCTGCAAAATGTTCATTGTCAATTTTCAAGAAGCGTTTTGCCAGCTTGTTGAACTCCTATTTTAGTTGATAGTTTAGATTTTTCCAAGACTTGATCATCTTGGTGTTCTCTATTGTCTTTGTTTAAGACTATTATTGACATACCTTTTTATGTTTGGCAGTTACAAGGTCATACAAAGCAGTGCAAACCAGCGACTAGTTGTTAATGTGAATTGCTGCGTGTGGGGAATCTATATGAAAGTTGAACTATAAGTAGTTGTTTGAGTCCAAATGTAAGGTTGTGAAGGAGCGTCCTCGCTGATTTTAGAGTCAAAACTGAGATAGTCACCTGAAAGTAACCATGTTGCCAGTTGCCATGGTATTTCTTTTTTGGCCGCAGTACATAGTTTCTCCAGGATAAAAAAGTGGCTTTCTCCCCAGGCTTCCAGTTATTCATCTATGTCAATAAAGCAATTGAATAACATGTTAACCATAGAGTTATTCATCTATGTCAATAAAGCAATTGAATAACATGTTAACCATAGATTTTAAATCTTTTGTTGAGTTGTCTATTTTGCAAATAAATCGAAATGGTATTCATGACAGGGTTGATTTTTTTAGTAGTCTATGTGGAAGTTGAATCATCTCAACGTTATTAAGTTGAAGGAGGCCAAGTTCACTTGGAAAGATGGGTTAAATCCAAACCATTGGACCTTACCAGACTACTGAGCTGAAGAAAGTAATATTAAATCTAAAAATCAAACTGAGTTGTCATTCCTTTAGTGGGTGCAGATATCAAACATAAGTAAATAGAAAATCCCATCTTCACTGTTTAGAGCCATCATTTCATTTAATTATTCGTTCCTCCCCCACACAAGTAGGAATGAAGGATAAGGTCTGGCTAAATTTACTGCCCATCTGATGAACTCAAAAGTGACACACCATTTTTCCATAATCTCATTAGCATTCATATCCTATGGTTTGTAGAACTTAATATCATGAGAGGTAAGAGTTTGATAGGAACCCCCACCATTTATACTCAGCGTTCCAACACTTATTTTCACAATCTCCTTTTCTATGGTATTATTCAGACTATCGCAGAACCTCAAAACCTGGTATTATTCTATAAACATAAAACTATTTGAGATCCCTTAACCTCCTGTTAACAATCTTGATTAACTTGGGTTTCACATCTCTTCCTAATTATGATTGAGGAGTCTCCCATTACAATTAATTTCTGATTCCCCTTGATTAGATATTTTCTAGACCTTGATAATATATTAAAATGTCATCACTTCTACTTGGTTGTTGGTGGATTCTCCTAACTCCCAAGAAAACCTTACTTGGAAATTTTGTTCGAGGACAGATACTAACAAAGAGTTGTGATATTCAGGTATTGGAAGTTGGAAAAAAGACCAGTGGTTCAGTTTTGGGTGATCTAAAAAGATTTAGAAACCAATCCTATGAAACAAAGAGAGTGTAAGAGACCAAATGGTATGATGATTATTACAACAATTCATCTTTCCACAAAATAGACCCTAAGTTTCAGGTTCCATGTTAATGGCTCTAACATGATAATTCATGACATCATATGCTAATTTATTTTTTTAGCTATTTGCTTCTGCTTAATTTATATTTATGAGTTTAATTTCAATGGCGGTAGGGAGGAATGCAGTGCTGATGCTTAGCTCTGTGGAGTGTCTGAATTAGTCCCAAAGAAACGCTCATCCCCTATTTGAAATCCTTTGAGAAGAAAAATAAGTCAATAAACAACGAGTAATTTATGATGCATAACGTGACTACAAAGCTCGGTGCTCCTCTAACTATTTCATGTTTTTAATTTTCAATTTATCTGTGTGGGGTTTCATCCCCTATTCGAAATCCTTTGAGAAGAAAAATAAGTCAATAAACAACGAGTAATTTATGATGCATAACATGACTACAAAGCTCGGTGCTCCTCTAACTGTTTCATGTTTTTAATTTTCAATTTATCTGTGTGGGGTTTAGTGAGACGGGGCTATTTCAGAAATGGGCTTAATTTATTTTATGGAAAATTACAGTAAATTATGAGATCAGGCATCTCGACAGCCAGTTCATAATGCTAGAAAGGTTGGGTCTGTAGGCGTTTAATTAATTAAAGTAAAATATATTTGAAAATATGATTTAAGATCGAATTTTTAAGTAATTTCGTGAATATTCATATTTTGTTTAAGGTTAGGGTCTCTTCACACTAATATGATACTCTATGGTAAATTAAGTAAATAAATTAAGAAGATTTTCCTAGTGGTCCATCGTAGAATTTATTTTTAATTGGAAGCTTAACCAACTGTGTTGTGAAACATATCGGTTGGGTTTAACCATAATCACTTTTCACCTGAGAAGAGGCTCTATGCAATGGGTACGAATCCTCATAAAAAATACATTCACAATCAGTATATGTAATAATGAGTACCTTATCATTTTTGCTGTTACTGTTAATGCCAATATTTTCTAGAGCCTTAGATCTCTGAAATGTTTTGACGACATTTTGCAGATGTCAGGGTGTCAAAAACTGGGATGAGAAAACCACCATTTTTTTTTGTTGTTGGTAGTTGGATTTATAGGATTCTGTTATACAAAATAAAAACACATGTATGCTTTGGGAATTTGATTTTTTGGTAAAATTCTGATTTGAAGGTAATTTTGTTCTCTCGTTCTCTAAGAATTGGGAGATTTGTACATCATGCATTATGGGTGAAAAACACAAAAATTCAATAAGAATTGGGAGATTTGTAGATCATGCATTATGGGTGAAAAACACAAAAATTCAACGATTGAGTGAAACTGAATTATGCAACTTGCACCAAGTTGTGGGGAGCTAAGTCAAGGGTTTGGAATTTAGCGAACCTGAAAAAAATCGAAATTCAGTGGTAATGCTTGGTACTAGTGGTAATGCTTATGAGGACAAGGGCATTCCTTTGACAATAGCTCATATACAAAGGTTTCGAAGCTTCTATATCTTAAATGGCTAAACAAGATAGCTTCTATATCTTAAATGGCTAAGCAAGATTTGTTAGACGTGTGGATTTTAGTATATGGAACCATTTATACTTATGTTAGCTCACTAATTGGCTCTCTTATGCAACAATGTTCTTGGATCATATGCCCATTTCATATGGAATGTCTACTAAGTGGTTCTAGTTAATAGAGCATTGATTTGAGTCTTTAATATATTTTTATTCTTTATCAAAGTATTTTTTTGCTCTATTTGCTTTCTTCAATTTATGCCTTACAGTGTTTCCTTTGCAACATCTGGTGCAAATGCTAGTTATTTATATCCTAATAAAATTAGTAGTCATTGTACCTAATTTTACGTATTTATAGAAACAGAATATTATATTATTAATCTTAAGATTATTAAAATAAAAGAATAATATTAAATTTATTAATATAATTTTGACCTGACCTTAATTCTACCTAATTTTACTTATTTATAGAAGTAGGGTAATATACTATTAATATCTTAAGATTATTAAAATAAAAAATAATATTAAATTTATTAATATAATTTTGACCTGGCCTTACAGTCCAAATTAGCCGTTTATTAGTCGTTATGTAGCCGTTGGAGTCTCTGCTCATTCTATTTAACATGCTAGGCCAGTTATGTTTCTTCACTTGTCCTGACGATGAACCACACTAGTTGGTTCGAAACGTGTCGACAAAGGTCTTTTTCATGTGATTTACGCCGAAGCTCTTCTTACAAATATGATGGATCACAGAAGCCTCAATTCTACAATTGACCCAAGAGTTGTTCAGAGAATTGATATCTTAATCGTTGATATCCCCGAGTTCTATGGTTTGATTTTAAGTAGAGCCTGGTCTGAGAAATTTCATGGTTACGTTTCCACCGATTGGTCGCACATCTGACTGCCCTATAAAGCAAAGCCAAATCAGATCAAGATTGATCGGGAGAAACATATGACTCGTACCTTTACTGAGTTTGAGCAAGAAAACCAGCCAATGGTATCCAACAACAACATTTTGGGTAACTATTCATCCGAATCATTCTTTGGAAATTTTCCTACTCAATCATCACCTTTCTCAGTTAATAGTTTCGCATCTCAAATTGAAAATTTTTCCCAAACAGATACATCAAGGTGTGTTAAAATTGTTGAGGAAACTGTAAATAAAACTATAGATAAATCTTTGTTTTGGTCATTATACTTTGATGGGTCTAAATCAAATGAAGGTGCAGGAGCAGGATGTATTTTAGTTAGTCCTGAGGGAGAAAAGGCCATGTTATCATGCAGATTAGAATTTGAGTGCACAAACAATACTGCTGAATATGAAGCCTTGATTCAAGGACTTTATAAAGCTATTGGTCTTAAATTTCAATATTTGAAAGTGTTCGGTGACTCTGAAATTGTAATAAGACAAGTCAGAAATACTATACATTGCCTTTCTAGTCACCTTAAACATTATCAATCCTTAGTGCAAGACCTTGTGTCTCATTTTCTAGCATTTAATATCTCTCCCATCTCGAGATCTCAGAATGTAGCAGCAGATTTTCTAGCTAATGTTGCTTCTAAGCTCCTACCATATGAAGATTACAGTCCCAATAGGTTTTTAATAAAATTAGTTTTCAGGCCATCAATTCCCGACAATGTCACTAATTGGCGAGTATTCAATCATGATGATGACATTTTAAATTTATTAACTTCTGATAAGTCCTATGATGATCGAATTATTGATGAAAGTGAGCATGATCTTCAAATGAAGGAAAAAATTGAAGAAAACTCAATACCTAAACCAGTGGTCAAACTTGAGGATCTTTATGACATTAAGGATAGGTTTAAATAGGTTACTAATTCAAAGCTTCAAAGTTCTACTTTGAGATTTGAATTAATAAACCTTGGTACTGAGGAGAATCCACAAAACATCAATTTGGGATTAGGACTTACACCAGAAGAAAGAATTTCATTTATCATATTATTGCACAAATATACAAATGTCTTCGCTTGGAAATATGATGATTTGAAAACGTATGATACATCTATCATACAACACAAAATTCCGATGATATCTGAAAACTAGTACAACAGAAGTTAAGGAAGATTTATCCTAACTTAGAGAGTCAAATAAAAGTTGAACTAAAAAACCTCTTGAAAGCTAAGATAATTTTTCATGTTAGACATTCAATTTGGGTGTCCAACATGGTGCCAGTAAGGAAGAAGAATGGTGACATTAGAATTTGTATTGATTTCAAAAATATTAATAAAGCAAGTCAAAAGGATAACTTCCCTTTACCTACCATGGAGCAAACTCTCCATTTGATGGCTGGTTCTAAACTAATGTCCTTCCTAAATGGTTTTTCAGGGTATAAACAAATTTTGGTCCACCCCGATGATAGACTTAAGACTACCTTCAGAACCAAATGGGGAACTTATGCCTATCAAAAAATGCCTTTCGGATTGATCAATGCTGGAGCTACATTTCAAAGAGCAATGGACATCGCATTCAAAGGCCTAATCAATAAATCAATAGTTGTCTATTTCGATGACATTACTATTTTCTCTAAGAAAAGATCAACTCACTTACATGATTTGAAACTAAGCTTTTGAGTGCTGCAAAAGATATGGCATTTCACTCAATCCAAAGAAGCCCTTTTTTTCTCTTGACCAAGGCAAGCCCTTGGGTTTCATCGTTTCAAAGGATGGTATTTATATTGATCTAGATATAATCAAAGAGATTTTTGATATTCCATTACCACATAATAAAATGACATTGCAATCATTTTTAGGCCAGGTTAATTTTGTAAAAAGATTTGTCCCAGATTTTTCGCAGATTTTTTTACCATTACAAACCATGATTAAGAAGAATTCAGTGTTTAAATGGCGACACATAGAAAAAAAAGCTTTTGATTTGATCAAGAAAGAAATCATAAATTCTCCTGCATTAAATGCTCCTGATTTTTCAAATCATTTCATCCTATATACTCTCGCATTTGATTCATCTTATGCAACAGTGCTGACACAAATCAATAATCAAAACTTGGAAGCACCAATTTCATTTTATAGTTTAAACCTTCAAGGTGCTGAATTCAATTACTCTGAAGCTGAAAAATAAGCCTTTGTTGTATATAAATCCATTAAACATTTCAGGCCCTTTCTCTTAAAGGCTCATACAAAAGTTATAGTCCCATTTTCAGCAGTAAGACAATTACTAATTCAAAAGGAATTGGGAGAAAAAAGGGCAAATTCGATCACAACATTACAAGAATATGATTTGGACATAAAACCAGCAAAGATTGTCAAAGGCCAAGGTTTTTTCAGGTTGTTAGCAAGAGTTTCTAATATTCAAGAACATGAAGTACAAACAGTATTGAACAAATCAATGAGATAAGTACAAACAATCCTGAATCCCAATATGCAGATTTGATATTCTAATTAAAACATGGGTACGCTCCTTCTAATCTTTCCTACAAAAACAAGCTTGCTATAAGACTAAAGCCAAAGAATTTCATGATTGTTGATGACATGTTGTTTAGATGCAATTATGATTCAATTTTGGTAAGATGCTTAGAAAAACCTAAAGCACAAAAGATCTTGTAGGAACTACATGATGGTCGGACAGGAGGACATTTTAGTGTTGATACAACAACCCACAAAATCATTCATGCTGGGTATTATTGGCCCACTTTATTCAGAGATACTCATGAATATGTAAGGAGATGTCAGACATGTCAAACTACTAGTGGAAGACAAAAGAAGACAACTTTTCCCTTGCAACCAGTCAACAATGAACAACCTTTTGAACAATGGGGATTAGATATCATTGGAGAAATTACTCCACATTCATCCAATCAAGATAGGTATATCCTTACATCCACCTATTACTTTACTAAGTGGGTGGAATCAATCCCTTTGAAGACGTCAAACTCCGAGACAATTATTGAATTCATAAATCAGTTCATCATTGCCAGGTTTGGTGTCCCAAACGCTCTTATTTTTTATAATGCATCTTATTTCTCTAGTAATTCTATACTTGAATTTGCTATCAAGAGAGAATTCAAATTCAAATATTATGCAAACCACTGCCCTCAAGGTGATGGTTTAGAAGAATCTACCAATAAGAATCTTATCAAAATCATTAAGAGAACTATTGAACAGAATCATAAAAACTGGCATAAGTCTTTGATATTTGCATTATGGGAAGACCGCATAACACAAAAGGACTCAATAGGCACTTCTCCATTTAATCTAGTGCATGGAAAAGAGGTTGTCATACCATCAAGCTTAATACTTCCTTCACTAGCTTTAGTGCAGTTTATTGAAGAAAATCCGTCATCTTCTATTCAATTAAGGCATGATTAGATTCTGAAACTAGAGGAAGAAAGGGAGAAATCCCGAATTACACATGCAAAGCATCAACAAATTATCAAATCTTCTTTTGATACAACTTCAATAGGCTCAAGACATTTACAAGTTGGTGATCTAGTTTTGAAGTGGGACACGGCCCATGAGGATAAAGGAAAGCACACTAAGTTTCAGAAAATGTGGCTTGGACAATTCCAAATCAGTGAGAATATAAGGCAATCTATATTCATATTACAAGATCTATCAAGAAAGAGAGATTCTCTTCCTATTAATGGCTTTATTATGAAAAACTCTTAAATTGAGGAGGTAACCCCTTCTCAATTTGTAAATATTCAATTTCCAGTTATATTTTTGTAGTTATTCTTGTCATAAGAAATAAAACTTGTACATAGCCTGCTATTGGTTTTTACTATACTGAAAAGGTCACTCAAAAGAAAATAGTCTTAATATTTACTTTTGATAGATAAAAATCCCTAAAGGAAAAGGAAAATTCTAGGAATTAGGTATGATTGAATTGTGAAAATCATTTTCATTTTTGTAAAATCTTCTCAAAACATAAAAATATTGTAAATCATTCTAAAAGTTTTAGAAGCCTAAAAACGATTATCAATACAAAGCAAAGACTAATTCAAACTTAGCATCTTCAACTCTCAAAATTGTCATCCATGTTCTCTTAAGGATAAAATTATTCACCCCTTCCATCAAAGTTTATGATTTTTCAAAGTGTAATTCTAAAAGATATTTGATATAAAAGATAAGAGGTCTTATTATAAGCCTGCTTACCATGTTCATAGGGGACTAGTTCAACTGACATTACCAAGACTGCATACCAAAATAGGGTAATGGCTTATAATTATAAGACAAGGGGTCTCATCACGAGCCAACTTGTTCAGTTAAATTATAACCAGTGAATGGCATTCTCAACAGCTGACCACCAAACTAGGACAATGGTTTTTTATCTTACAAAATAAAGAAAAAATACAATGAAATACAAAAAATGTGGAAACATATCTTTTGGATTCATTATTTTAAATTATACTCTGAAATGGATGGGACAATGAATGATTAGATGGTTAAAAGGTAACCTTGTTGAGACCATGGACGTTCGCTGGCAGCAGTGGCTCTACCTATGAAAAAGGAGTCATTATACAAGAAAGGTGAGAGAAGTCTTTTATTTTATCATTATCAACCAAGTAAGGTTTACTTAAAACTTAGGGATGTATTTAATTTTGAGATGAGAAAGAAAATAGGAAAAATAGATTTCATTACATTTAGAATTTATAATTAACTACTTATATTAGATTTTCTCTATCTATTAAGGTTTTCAGATTAAGAAGTCAAAGTATTATATTATTTTCTCAGAGATAAGTGTTTCTCCCAGTGAATCGCCAATTGTTGTGCTGTACAACAACCCCCCATTTCATATTAAGATTTTGTATAAAAATTTTAATATGAAATGGGTCCCTTTGAAAAAAAAAAACTTAGTTAGATGTGTGAATAAAATGGTATGTACCTCATCATAAGAAAAATCCTTGTTAAAACCTCGATGTAACTAAATCATTTTATACAACCTTTTAAATAAAAAATAAAATGCTTCTTTTATAATATTAAAAAATCAGTCAATATTGCAATAAAGCGATTGGAGATCGGATATCGAAATATTAAAGGAAACACACAAACAACAACCTCACCCAATGCTCTGATCCAAAAAGGCAATCAAAATCAGTAAATTGGGGAAAACAAATGCTGACGCACAATAGAGCAAAGCCCCTCAATTCCTCTGATGCAATAACACTAATCGCAATCCACAATTGGTGACTCGACCATATCAATAATAAAGGAACATTTGAAGAGGCCTAATCAATTCCTCCGATGTGATAAAGCTAATCGGCAATCGGTGATTAGAACTCAATAGGAGTCACATGATAAATGGATAAAGCCCATGCCAACTCCCGATTGCGATCTATTAATTAGGTGCACATCTCGAAAAGATAATATATTAAAGGAAGTTTGCATGCATTATATTGTATCGCCATTTGGTAATCGAAAATATTTAAAGCAAGTCTTAAATGCCTTCCCTTTGACACTCCTGATCGTCGATCAGAAATTGATCACTGGTCGTCGATCATTAAAATCTAAGGCATGCTTGAAACAATCATTTGGCATATGAGCGACGTGATGGACATTTATGACGATATTTACGACGATTGACAGTTTAAATGGCTATTCAATATTGCAGTTAATGATGGATCTTTCAAAGGATTTCATCCGTGGTAATCCTTAACTATATTGTATTTTATGCCAATCAACATAATCCTATGCATTATCATATTGGCTTGCAGCAACATTTTCTTTGTATCACTATTTGCAACTGTTTGGGTAGAATTCTTTTGAAACCAAAAAACCAGAGAAAATGGGTAAGAAATCAAAGACGTCCATAGCAGTAGCCCCTAAAGAAACAGCTCATCCAATCAAAGATCCTCGACCAAGCAAGAAAGAATTAATCTCAGATACGAAATGCCTTGGTCTAGGAAACACGAGCTAGGAGAGCATTTACAATCTGATAGAAGCTGAGGAACCTTAGGAATTATCAGAGGAAGCCACAGTCGATTCTACTAACAAATCAAAAGGGACTCTTAAAGAATTGGCTTGTTCCTATCTACAGAAAATAGCAGTGCGAGCTAAAATCCTGCCATATATGGACGTAGTGAGATGGGTGGTGGAGAAAATTCCATTCTCGGACAGAACCTTTTGCACAGTTGATGGGAGGATATTTGGCTCATTTCCTCTTGAGAATATCATGAAAATGTACCACTTACCTCTACCTGAGAAGCAATACAACAAGGCGTTCTTGGAGGCGTTCGCAAAGGACAATGATTCAGAGTCAGCCTCAATAAAGAAATGGAGACATTTTCTTGAAAAGCACAAGCATGAGAAATCGGGTAAGTACTATGTTGACTCTTTGGCTTCCCCTTATAGTTATGTCGGGGCTATGATATGTAGGATGTGGGGAATATATGATTCGGCCAAATTCACCATAGAAATGGTACCCCTAATGGAAGCTGAAATCAACTGTTATGTAATGGATTGGGCTAATATCTTTTCTGATAAACTAGTTACACAATTTTAGAGTACAGAACAAATGTGCATAAAACTTCCTGGATTATTCCCCGTTCTATTACAGTTCTTATATTATGGATACTATTTGCTTTGATTCAGAATATCCAATACTTGGGTAGAAATGGACTCCTCATGACCCAAATCCAATCCACATTTACCACCAACAGTTATGGAAGGAAAATTACAAAAATCATTTGTATAAAATTTTCAATGGTTTTATTCTCCCTGTATATTATTCTATTTTTAATAAACCTACTCCAAGGATATCTTCAGACGCAGAGGTTGATTTAACAACAGTAGGCAGTTGGTTCGGGGAGGAGAAATTTACTTACATAAAGCTTTTTGGTAGCCTTACTAAACCACATGTTCTTCCCTTGTATGTGCCTAATAAATTGTTGGCTCGGGAGTTGGCCTACCAAATAACAGTAGAAGGAACATCTAGAATCCTTAAGGATTCAAATAAGCATATTTGGCCAAACTTCCCTTTACGGTGTGGCATTTTCACTCTACATGACTACAAGCATGCAGAGAAGGAGACATAAAAGATACTAATGTTGAATCTAGCCACTATTCCTAACAGGCCATATGATCCAAAACGGGTTTCTTATAATGTTATGTCTCAAGCCAAACTTGCTAAGTTTGATCATAAAGCCAATGAATTCGATGATTTATTTTCCTCAGCTGAATCATTATTTCAAGTTAAAACATTGGCTATGATGAGGCATCAAGATGAAGGACTAGAAATGTTTAATATGCTTAGAGACCAGAGGTTGCAAACTCTGCCTCTAGACCTATTAGCCACAACCCCAACAGTCCAATCAAGTGAAACTGAAAAACAAGTTGTTGATAAAGCTCCTGTAGTAGATAAAATTCCTGAGAAAGAAAAAAAACCAGAGCAGGAGTAAGAACAAGAAAAGGGCAGTGAACTTATTGATTCAGACGTTCATATTGATCTCAAAATACTCAAAGAATGACAACAATTTGACTCAATTATCAGCAATACTGAGAGCTTGTAGGGATTTAGTACTCCTAAAGTAACAATTGGAGAAAAGACAATGACTAATACAGTTCCATCTAAAGGAACTAACAACCCACCCATGACTCAGACAGATGTTGAAATAATTCCAGAAAACCCTTCCGATGAGATTGTCCTGCGAGTAGAAGAAATACCACCCTTAGATGTATTCTACAGCTCTAAGGATAGGGCTATAATAAAGAGACAGAGAAAAAAGAGAAAACTTGATCAATCTTCTCTTTTACCTACACAAATGGAAATAACTAATGTGGTATGGAGAGAGGAAGTGAGCCCTTTCGAAGCTCTTACTAAGCTCTCTCAATATGTCGAGGCATATATAGGAGCTACTATGGATAAGGCATTGAAATTCAGCAATTTGGTTAAAGAAAAGGATCAAGCGATCATCTCACTAGAGATACAGGCACAGGAAAAACAGCAGAGGATAAAGAAGTTAGAACAACAGTTAGCATTACAAAAGCAACCAAACGAGCAATTAAATGAGAAATCGCTTAAAGAGAAAAAGAGGATAGACCAACATGCAGTTCAAAAGCAAAAAGAGTTGTCTCAAGCATTGAACAAGCTAAAGATAACGAATGAACAATTGAGTAAATCGAAAGATGAACAGATTGCTTAGCTGTCATTACAAATAGAAAGGTTCAAGGAATTTCCTAAGATGGAGGAATTCAAATCAGAGGCTCTCCAAATAACCAAAGCATTATCTACTCAATTGAACTTGCTATGTAATAATATTTCTCTTGTTCCTCCCTTCTGTGAGATTTCCTCATCCATGATTAATAAGTCGGTTAAAGACAGGCAAAAGTTGGAGCAGGCAGATGAGACACTAACACAGTTTCTTTCCTGGCAAGAAACCAAGGAAGGGCAAGCCGCAAATCTGCCTCAAATTCTGGAATCACACAAGGAAATTTTGTTCCTTGAGTGGCAAACTCAATTGATGAAGGTAGAAAGGGCAACATCGAGATGTAGATCAGCAATTTGTAATTTAGTGGAATTAATTAATAATACTCTTTATTTGTCAAATTTAGTTTCAGAATGTACCCGAGGAAAATTACCATCAGTCAAAGCATTGGAGCAGACATGGAAGCAGGAGCTGGAAAAGAGGCAAAGATTAATTGTGGGCATCCAAACATTGACATGGGAAACCTTTTGGTTCTTCCTTGTGAAACTATACAGTCAAAGGACAACAATCAAATGCCTGATAGATGCAATCGGTTACATGATTCCTAAAATTATTGATGCCACCTATACTACCCAGCTGCATTTGCGTATGAGTCATCCTCCAGTGCTGTAGTGAATGCTCGCCATATGTCAACTCAAGCCAAAAGATAGTCAGTCGAAACATTGAACCATCCTTACCCACTGCAAGCATATCTATTTCAGGGAGATTTTCATGTATTTGTGATTCGGTTACACCAGTTCACAACATCTTTATTTCATAGCTAGTTAGATTAGATAGTATTTATAGACCCTTTCATGTTTTTAGAAAGGGTCCTGAAATTTTTGTATGAAGACTTAGATTGGAAGTTGTGTTAGAAAATTATATATTACGGAGCAATGGAACACATAAAATATTGTAGAAATATAAACACAGAAAACGCATAAAACAAGAGAGACATAGATATACGTGGTTCACCCAGTTTGGGCTACGTCCAC
>APFE030201962.1:26587-61397 GCA_000404065.3 Pinus taeda
TACCTGCAGGCAACCTGACTAAGTCCCAAGTCTGGTTATGCATTAAGGAATCCATCTCTTCTTCCATGGCTACCTCCCACTTCTTCCTCCTTTCAACCTGCATTGCTTCTTCATAACATTCGGGTTCACCGAAATCAGTCAACAATAAATACTATAATGAAGGAGAGTATCGTTCAGGGGGTCTACTTATCCTAGTAGATCTTCTAACACCACTTTCAAGTTTTTGGGTTGCCTGTTGTTGTTGTGGTGGTTGTTGCTGTTGTGGTTGTTGATTATTATTATTTTCAGGCACCTTTACTTTTTCAGTGATTTCATCAAGAACTGTGTATTCCTTGTTTTCTTTTTCCTGTTTATTTTCCTACAACTGATTCTTATACAAGACATTTTCATTGAATATTACATCTCTTCTCCTAATGATTTTGTGATTTTCATAATCATATAAGCGATAACCAAAATAATTAACACCATATCCAATAAAGGTACATTTCTTTGACTTTGCTTCAAGCTTTATCCTATTTTCTTTATCAATATGGACAAAGGCCTCACAACCAAAAGGCTTTAAAAAAGAGTAGTTTACCTTTTTACCTGTCCATGCTTCCTCTAGAATACCACCATCCAAAGAACTTGAAGGCCCTCTATTTATTAGATAAACAACAGTATCTACAGCATCTGCCCAAAACTGTAAAGGCAATCCTGCATGCAATCTCATGCACCTTGCACACTCCATGATTGTCCTGTTCGTCCCTTCTAACACGCCATTTTCTTTTGGTGTTCTTGGAACTGTCTTCTCTCTGCAAATTCCATGCCCTGAACAGTACCTATCAAACTCTTTGCTACAATATTCACCTCCATTGTCGGATCTAAGACACTTCAATTTCTTTCCTATCTCAATTTCAACCAAAGCTTTCCATTTCTTGAAAGTATCAAATACATCATATTTATTCCTAATACAATAAATCCAAGTTTTTCTAGTTGCATCATCAATAAAAGTAACATAATAACGAGAGCCACTGAGAGATGATACCTGAGCAGATCCCCATACATCTGTATGCACAAGCTCTAATTTTTCATTGTTCTTTTCTTTCCCAACTCTGAGAAATTTGACTCTCTTCTATTTTCGATAAATGCAATTCTCACAGAAGTCCAAATCAACATTCTTCAACCCCAACAACAAATTCCTTGAGTGAAGAATCTTCATCCCTTTTTCACTCATGTGTCCAAGCCTATGATGCCATAATGTTGCATTTGCTCCTTTGGAAGTGAAAGCATTAACATAGTTAGAAATACCATTGCATAAATACAATGTACCAACCTTTTCGCCTTTTTCTATTACCAGGGCTCCTTTGGTGACCTTCCAAGATTTATCTGTGAAAGTTGTCACACAACCTTCACCGCCTAACTGCCCTGTTGAAATCAATTTTTTCTTTAGATCTGGAACATGTCTTACTTCCTTTAGTAGCCATTGGTTTCCATTCTTCTGTTTTACAAGAACCTTACCCATTCCAAAACTTTTACAGGGTTTATCATCACCCAAATGAACTTGTCCAAAATCTCCTTGAACATAGTCATGAAAGTATTTCTTATCAGGTGTGGCATGGAATGAGGCCCCTTAATCTACCACCCAGGAATCAGTAATATTTTCGAAAGAAAGAATCAAAGCATCTTGTAACACCTCACCTGTGACATTTGCTTCATGATTGTTTTCTTGCTGTGCATCTCCTTCTTTTCCCTTCTAAGATCTACAGTCTTTCTTTAGGTGTCCTTTCTTTCTACATTTCCAGCACACTATCCCCGATCTGGACTTGGATCTGCCTTTCCTTGATTTACTGCGATATCCTGAGCTCTTTCCTCTTTTTCTTCCTCTAGACTCTGCCCTTAAAGCATTTCCCGATGTCTCACCGGAGCTTTTCCGTCGCATTTCCTCGCTAAGGATAGCACCGACAACATCATCAAACTTTAAAGTACTAGATCCAGAAACGGAGTTACTAATGGCCATTACCAAACCATTCCAACTTTCTGGTAATGAGCACAAGAATAACAGAGCTCTAACTTCATCATCAAAGTTTCCCCCTACAGAACATAACTGACTTGTAACAGTATTAAAATCATTTAAATGATCTGCAACAGATCCACCTTCCGACATCTTCATATTAAATAACCGTTTCATAAGAAATACCTTGTTTGAGGCCGAGGGTTTTTCATATAGTTTCTCCAATGCCTTAATCAAACCCTCTGTCATTGTTTCCTTCGAAATGTTGAAGGTGACCGACGCTGCAAGGCACAGCCGTATTGTTCCGAGTGTGTTTCTATTGAGAATGTTCCATTCTTCATCGTCCATATCCTTCGGCTGCTTTGTTTTTCCGCCCAATGGTAGGTATAGATCTTTCTGATACAGATAATCTTCCATCTGCATCTTCCACAGCGAGAAGTTTTGGCCGTTAAATTTCTCGACCTTAAACTTACCATTTTCTGCCATTGCTCCCACTCGAACTAGGAACCCTTCTTTCCTGTGATTTTATCAGCCAAATAGACCTTCGGCTCTGATACCAGTTGTTAGAAATTATATATTACGGAGCAATGGAACACATAAAATATTGCAGATATATAAACATAGAAAACGCACAAAACAAGAGAGACACAGATATACGTGGTTCACCCAGTTTGGGCTACGTCCACCTTGAACAGCCAGTCCTTCCTTTCTATTATCCAGCAAAATGAAGAGACACAACCCACAACAAATCCGGTGTAATATCCTCTGTTTTCTCTCACAGTCTCACCTCTCTGTTTTCCGCTCACACACCGAATACACATCTATTACACAGCCTCAAATACAATGCCCTCATACAAAGAGAGGGGTTGACTTCTAGGGCAAAAAACCCTAAACTAAACATAAGTTCTACTGTCAAATCATCTGCCTAATGAAAGGCCTAGATTGACTAGAAATTACTATACTTTTACAAGGAAAATTTACATCTATTTTTAGCTTCGGGGGAGTTTCCCCCGAGCCCCCGCCGGGGGACTGCTAGCCCTCGGACCCCCCAACCAGGGGGGACAAGTCCCCCCCACACCCCCCCGCGTGGAGGGGTGTACAAACTTCCTGGGGTATACATCCAGCTGAAACGAAGACCTCTGAACAATCATGCTCCACACACAACAAGTTGCATTATTGTTCTTCCAATAGATATTTTTTTATGAAACTGGACTTGCATTTCGAGCTTTTAATGAAGCGTACTTTTGTCTGATATGCACCACCGCTTCCTACAAGAGTATTTCTAACTTAGAGAGCGGGATCCAAATGCAAATTCATGTTGGGAGGATTCAAACACATATGGTACTATTATCTATGTTTTTCTTCGTTCTTTTATATGAACTAGCATTCATTCATTTTTGATATTGTTGATATATGCATAAAGTTCTTACAACAATCTCTTTTACTTATCACCATTGAATGTTCAAGAATTGTTATCTTTCATCTATATATGCGTCAATGATATATAAAATTAGTGCAATAATGCTTTAATTATTAGTTTGTTCAACTATTTGAACAAAGTAATTATCATATGAATGAATATTCTTGTTTAAAAGTAAAGTCATCTACATGCTTATTTTTCAATTAAAACCATTAAGAGTTGCACTAAAACAGAAATTTCCTAGGATAGATTAGTATTTCATCATTTGCCATTAAATATAAGTAAATTAGATATTTATTCTTCCCATTCATAAATCATTGGGAAGCTAGTCCCATTATATCCAGTCGGAGCCACCACACCAAATGGAAAAGGAGCTGCCTTTAAGGCCCGGACCAAGTGGTTTTCCCCAATGTTGATGCAGCGATTTTCGAGGCATCAATAGGTTCATAAGACAATTTATGTTAATATACCACAACAGTATTACAACAGTGGTTGTTAATGGTTATGCAACTTACTCTCTTCCTATTGAAAGTTAATTTATGTACTGATGAACATTCTATTTAATGTTAATGACGAATGTGGAATAGTGATTTGGATAACTACTTGTGAGTAATTTGTGTAAAAAAAATTCTAACTCCCTGCATTTTCATGTGAGGTTACCGAGGCATGTTACATTCAGTTTCATAATCTTTTTCGCAATACTGACCTTCCTAATCTTTTACGATGTCAAAAGTATAGTGAGCTCGAAAGGCTTCTCTCCAAGCTCTTTGAGCATAGGAATAAAATCTTAAATCAAACTAAATAATTTGTTTCTTTAGGTCCAATAGACCAAAGTTTGGTCTTAGTGGACGTTAACCATCATCATCAAAAAAAAATATTTTAGAATATTCTATAGAGGTTAAATTTCTACCATCCACCTAATAATTATTAATAATTAAATTAAAATTATAAAATCTTATTCCAAAATAAACATAATTATATATTTTAATTACATTATTAACAAAAAAAATATAAAGTCAAAGCTTGAGATTTATTTTCAAAGTAATTATGACATTTTTTCCATTTAAATTTAATTCATTAATTAAAAATATTTTAAAATATTATGTAGAAATTCTATCATCCACTTAATAATAATTAATAATTAAATTAAAATCAAAAAAATCTTATTCCAAAATAAACATATTTATAAATATAATTATATATTTTAATTACGATATTAACAAAAACCAAATATAAATAAAAAAATAAAGTAGTTATATCATTCTATTTTGACGGGGTTAAGTAACGTGGAGATTTATTTTTAATGATACCTTATTATTTGAATCCAACTAAGTCTTTTGAGTTTTTACCTCCCCCGATGTGTTCTCTCGGAATTAGTGTCGGCTCGGAATTACAACATCTTACTTTCAGCGAGATTTCTTGCGGAGACTTTTTAAATACGTCATGGTTCATTTGTGAAACTATACACCCACCTACTCCAAACGTTTCTTTCATTGGTTGTCTATGCGAAGTTTCTACATGTCTAGTACAACATAGGTTTGGGGAAAGCATTTTTCATTTGAATTTATCCTTTCTACTTTGATTTTTACGTCT
Organism: Pinus taeda; assembly: GCA_000404065.3. Lineage (NCBI taxonomy): Eukaryota > Viridiplantae > Streptophyta > Pinopsida > Pinales > Pinaceae > Pinus > Pinus taeda. The sequence continues at coordinate 31,591 of APFE030201962.1, forward strand.
TCACTTATGGATTCCCAAGGCTAGTTAGGAGTAGGCAGAGGGGCGTACATGTGTTGCTTCTTAATGGATGGTTTGGCAATGACATAGACGATGCAGGACCTAATCAATTTTCCAACATCTTATCAAATTTTTTACCAATAAAAAACTTATGTAGCATTTCCACTATGATATTCTCTACACAAAAGTGTCCTACTACTCGAATGTGATGTGCCTCCTTAATCATCTTGGCACACTTACTTAAATAATCACAAAAGTGTCCCAGGTAGCAAAATAGTGCATCATGGAGGTAGAATCCCAGAACATGCTTGCCTACCATTAACATCTAATATGTGGCAATGAATTCTGAGTCATTTTTGTATAAACGTGACCAGCCAAAGGTCTCATTCCACAAACGGGGGTTGACTGAGGCAGTTTGCGACATGATTGCTGCTACCCTTCTTGTACTTTATGTTAAAATGGAAATGTTGTAGGTACATGGACCATTTCTAATGGGGATCATACTGCAACTGCCCTTATGTCCACATAAATTGTAAAGGCCTATGATTAATGTGTATGATTGCCTCCTTCCCTAAAATATAATGTTTCCATTACTAGTAGGATATCTGCAAATAGTATTGAAGAGTTTTTTACTATAATAGACCGTTGAAAATCCTTGTTGATTAAAAATTCCACCCATAGCATAGTCAAAGGAATTTATATTAATATTAAATGGTTTTTTCATGTCTGGTAGGTTGAGGATTGGTGTAAAGAAAAGGTGGTATTTTAATTCATTGAATTCCTTTTGTTGTGGCTCAAACAAAAAAAACTTTTCTTTTGCTCCACTCTTGGTCACTTGAATTAAGGTCCAAGTGATATAAAACTATCCCAACACGAATATTTGGTAGAAGTTGGCAAGGCCCAAGCAACTGTGAAGCTCTATTAGATTCATTGGGATAGGGAAATCCTGAATGACTTACATCTTGGTTGGATCCACATGCACACCTTGCTCATCAATAATGTAGCCTAGGTATTGGCCCTTGTCCATGTCGAAGGATCATTTTTTTAAGTTAACACATGGCTTGTGCTTCCACTGCATGTGAAAGACCTGTTGAATATGCCCCAAGTGTTTTACCCAACCCTTGTTGAAGATGAGGATATCATGTACATATAAAACCACAAAACAATTGGTGAAAGGCCTCAATATATCATCCATCAACCTCAAGAAAGTTGTTGGGGCATTCGTCAAACCAAATGGCATGACCAACCATTCAAAAATACCCTACTTGGACTTGAAATTAGTCTTCCACAAATAAGTTGGTTCTATTGGGAATTGGTGGTAGCTGAACTTCAAATCAATCTTGCTTCAGTAATTAGGCCCTTGAGTTGGTGAAGAAAGTCATCAATATGGGGAATCACGTATCGATTCCTGACTATGATCTTGTTTAAGGCCTAATAATTAATGTAGAGTCGCTAGGTTCCATATTTATTCTACGTGAGCACAATTGGGCTTCCATAGGGTGAGGAACTTTGTCAAATGTGCCCTTTCCAGAGTAGCTCTTAGATTTATTTCTTAATTTCCTCATTTTCTATGTAACACACCTAGTTAAAAAACTCATGTAAAAATATATAAATACAACGGTTCATGGGACACTTATTCCAAGATGAATGTTGGCAAAATACAACCTAGGGGGTGTTCATTTGGTTATTTATGGCTAAGGAAATTAGAAAAGGCAATGGCTAGGGCTTTGGAAAGGTAAATGGAATTTTTGGCACATTTATTTATGAAAACAATGGAAATTAGGAAAAAAGGAAGGTGAAAGGTCACAGGTTGCACGTGAGGAGGAAAATGAAGGAAAATAATGAAAAATGAAGAAAATATAGGCTTTATTGATAAAAAGGCTTCTAAGGATCAATTGGTAAGCTTGGTCAGTGTAACCTTTTGTCAGTTGAGTTTTGGAGATCTCTCATTATTCTCTCTCTCTCTCCAGTACTCTTGGACACTTAGAGTTTTCTTGGAGAATTTTGTCATTAGAGCAAGAAAGGAAAATAATGCGAGAGGAATAAAAGTTCAAGCAAGGAATGGTAGTATCAAGTAACTATAGTAGGCTTCATTGAAGGTATTGACTCGCATGTGTAGTTTCTCTACTAGATTTGGCATGCATGGTATTGCATGTGGTTATTTTCTATCATGGCATGGGTTTTTCCAGGTGTGACAGTGTTTTTAGCCTAGGCTTTCCATTTCCAGATAGCCATGGTGTGATGGGGTTCTCATGTTTTGGTTGATTTGGATTGCCAGATGGATTTGAAGCTGAGTGGGGTGGATCTCTGAATGATAGATCACATGGTCTAGTGGTCCCTGAACTAGACTATGGATCATGGTAAAGCCACTGGCATAGTGATCCCTGATCCAAACTGTGGGTTGCGGTAATGCTAGGATTGTGTTGCCTTGGTGGGCCTAGGAATCCTTTTCGATTAATGACAGGATATATGGTAAAGGCAAGAGCTGGTTTGGTCTCTGTTGGGCCTAGTAATCCTAGGTTTGGGATATGTAGTAAATATTAGAGAGTGGGTCTCAGTTTAGGGCCTAGTGATCCGAGTTTGGATTGTAGTAAATCCTAAGAGACTAAGAGACAGGAAAATTCATCATGGTGTAGGTGGAGAAATCTGGTGGCATCCATGCTTGTTTGACATAGTGATCAGGTGGAGATCATGCTAAAGCATATTATGATGTGTTCATTTTGTTGGCCTAGTGATCCAAGATGGATTACGGTAAAGCCTAGTTTTTTTTTATGAGGGTGAGATGGTTTAGCCTCGGTATGTGTTGGGCCTAAGAATTATCTTGAAACTACATCCACTTTCACTCCATTCAACATCCACTTTCTCTACATTCATACATTTTCTCACCTCTATTCCACCACCATGTCATCACATAAGCTTCACTTTCATCATTAAATGGGTTATCCTTGTGTTTTCCAAAACATTATTAATTCTTAGTATTTTTAAGAGAACTTGTGGTTAAACTTTAGAAAATAATATCCATATACTTATACATAACAAATAGAATGAGCTTGTTGACATGTGTGGGTACAAAGGAAGCTTCTAAGGCACCCTTATGTGGCACTCTATGTTCAAATTCGAATTTGAGGAGATCATGGACCTCATGGATAAGATCATGGACCTCATGGAGAAGATCATGGAGGATAGGGTTATGCGTCACCATTGGTTAAGAGATATGTGGATTTGAAGAGGGAATAGTGGATCCACATTTATGAGTTTGTTATCATAACTTTTGTATATATAGGAGTGTTATCTCCTTCATTTGTAACTTTGGAATTTAGATTTTAGAATTGAGAAGTTAGAATTTAGTACCTTAGGATCGTATAAGTTTGTAATGAGAAGTTAGAATTTGGAATCATTGTAATGGAGATTTTAGAACCTCTTGGGATGTAGAACTTGTAATTGCAAATTTCAATTGAAGATAAATAAAATGGAGCTTCTTTGATATTCTACATAAGACTTCTCTTTTGATGTGCTTGTGAATCCTTGGAAGGTCCCCCATTGTCTAGCAAGTACACTTTTGTTTTAGTAAGCTTTCATTTTATGTTTGTTTGTAAATTTCGTTAGGTTGATATGTTCGAAATATTAATGAACGACCTTTCGTAAGAAAGTATTAGTGTTTCTTTCAATGAATCTGATTTGTTATTTAATGTTTAATTTCATTAGTTTAAATAGTTTTTTGATTAAGATGATTATAAATATTAATGAGCAATCTACTATAAGGGAGCTTTAATATTTCTTACACTTGTCACAATGTCTTTAGATTTCATTTTGATTAAACTAGCATTTGCACCAGATGTTGCAAAGGAAACGTCGTAAGGCATAAATTGAAGAAAGAAAATAGAGAAAAAAAATACTTTGATAAAGAATAAAAATATATTGAACACTCAAATCAATGCCCCATTAACTGGAACCACTTAGTAGACATTCCTACAAAATGGGCATATGATCCAAGAACATTGATGCATAAGAGAGCCAATTAGTTAGGTAACCTAAGTATAAATGGTTTCATATATTAAAATCCACAGGTCTAACAAATCTTGCTTAGCCATTTAAGATATAGAAGCTTAGAAACCTTTGTATATGAGCTATTGTCAAAGGACTGTCCTTGTCCTCAGAAGCATTACCACTAGTACCAAGGAGATCAGGACCTGCAAGCTGCCGAACCCCATGTATTTCATTGCTTGATCTTAATGATTTCATTTGGTTATGTAAAAGCCCCATGTATTTTATTGCTTGATCATTATGTAAAAGGTTACACCTTCTCTGGAAATTTACAGTTGAAAATTTAAACGCTATCATCATATTTTGGTCTTCAACGTTGATTGGCATGCCATGAATCTATGGGGTTTTTTTGGGAGTTATCCAGGCGACCTTGCCCAATTTTTTGTTTGAAATCCCATTAGTTTTTGTTGTTGGGGTTTCTGGTTTTTTTTTTTTTTGCTGGTGCACCCTTTGGGGTTTCTTGGCAGGTCTACGTTGGCCTACGTGTTCCGCTGACTTGTTGGCCTCTTAGCCATTTTTCTGATTCATTGTGAGACATTAAATGTTCAGCCTAACTAATGTTTTTAACATAACACGTTCCCATGAATATTTTTGGCCTCTTAGCCATTTTTCTATTCGTTGTGAGACATTAAATGTTCCGTTCCCATGAATAAATTTATGAGGTGGTTGTCTTTTTTTTTCTGAAAAAAAAAATATTAATAATAAAATTAAACAGTATAAAATATAATTTAATAAAAATATTAATGTATTATTTATATATATATATATATATATTATTTATTTATTTATTTATTATTTTGATTTAGATGATTATTCTATGTTTGTAATATAATATCATAATAATTTTCAATTAGATTAAGTTAGAATCATATTCTTAACTTTTATTATATATCTATATATTAATATCTTATTATTATATGATCTATATATTTATTATATATTAAATTTTTGTTATTTATAATAATTTATTATTTTAACTTATGGTTTTGTATATAGGCTTTTTTGGTTTGTGAAATAAATATATTCTTTGTGTAAGATTTGTACAAACAGTTTATAAAAATTATAAGAATATGAGTGTTTTTCATTTTAGATTGAAATATATACTCTAAAAGAACATATTCTTAAACTACTAGTATTTTTTTATAAATATTATTATAATTTAATTTATAAAATATAAATTAATTAATCATATAAATTTGATGGGTATTTGATGCCCATCAAAGTACTTGATAATGTTCAAATCTTATCAAGAAAAATTGAGAATGCAAATTAATTGTTAAAAACATCCAAACTGGATTTAGTTTTCACAACCTATATAATTCCCGAGTCCTGGTATATTCGGCTGCCGACCACCATTATGAGGTTCCAGAGACTTTTCAGGTCCCGTGATGGTAAGAGCAAGTCTAAGGAATATGTCATTTTGCTTCATCAGTGGGAGGGCCTGCTGTGTTGTCTTCCCCAATACTTTCCCATATAGTGCGATGGCAAGGCTTTCCATCATGGCACTGGTGCTAGTTGAATTTGACAGAATGGAGAGGAGAAGAAGCAAGTGGCTCCTCCTTTAAAAATATTTGAACAGTGGATTTTAGTGAAAGCTATTTTTTCAATGAAATGAAATGTAGGTAGAATGTGCAGATGCCTTTGTGGTTCCATGTTTGTTATGGGTCCACTTCTCTCTGCTGCTTAAATGAAGATAAACTTTACAATGGAAGATAAGTCAAATTTAGATATAAATTGGCTTTGAACCAAGCTTTTGTATGATGTGGATGGAACATTTATATTTTGGGAAAGGGAAATTTGTCATCATTTGTGTGTGCATCTTTTGAACTGGGACATTCTGTAGTCTCTATATCCTCAGGGGCCTCGGTAACCAAAACAGGTTGATTATGCTAGGGAGGATAAGAAGAAGATGCATCAATTTCCAAATCTGATGCGCTGGGTCCTGAGTGGTCATATCTCTCAGAGGCATCTGCAGTTTCCATGTCTCTTGCTATTTTGTATCTTCGGAGCGAATGCAATGGAGAAGATCCATGGATTGGAGTTGTTTCTCCGCTTTCAAATCCCAAAAGCACAGTTGATCTACGTGTGAAACCAAGGGAAGAATGCTTTGACTTTCTATCTCGTTTTGTTTTTTCTTAGAATTTTGCTGCCATCTGTTCAAAGCATTGGCCGTCTGTTCTTCAAATGTTGCCTTCTTCATGTGAGATCCCATCTGCATAAAAATATCCCATCATATTTTAAGAGCATATTTCTTTATACATGATATTTAACCAGAACAGAGCGTTTTTGAACAATCCAAAAGTTCACTAAAACATTTGTACATATTGGAAAAACAAAATTTTCCTTTCGTAAGAAAGTATTAATGAACGACCTTTCGTAAGAAAGTATTAATGTTTCTTTCAATGAATCTGATTTGTTATTTAATGTTTAATTTCATTAGTTTAAATAGTTTTTTGATTAAGATGATTAGAAATATTAATGAGCAATCTCGTATAAGGGAGCTTTAATATTTCTTACACTTGTCACAATGTCTTTAGGTTTCATTTTGATTAAATGACTAAATAGGTGTTGGAGATGCCAATGAAAGATCTCCTATAAGGGAGATTTGGCATTTCTTCACCTAGCTTAGTTTATCTCTAAGTTCATATATATTGGATGATCCTCGAACTTTACTTACTCGGGTTGATAGTAAATGAAACTCTAATTTGCATTTGCATTTTAGACCCAACAATATGCCTTGGTTGGCTCTTTTGGGTTGATTCCCACATCCATGCTTGGAATATGGCACAAGGGTGAATGGCTAAAGAGAGATTTGGCTCAACCATTCTATGGTCGGGTGAACCTGGTAGTTCCATCTCTAGTTGCCAGGTTTATTGCATTCATTAATGAGAAATTCATTCCCTTGATTTCCATCTTCAAATGTATTGATGTATATGTGGATTTTGATGGTTGACATTTTTATGGTAATTATGTTCTTATTATGCTAGTTATATGCATATTTGATGACAAAAACTATGTATGGCTTTCAACATGTTTTTACTTGTAAATGAATGGATAGTGTATCTATGGCCTAATAGATGATAATGCAACAAATGACATGAGGGAACAATGGTTCATAGAGATTCTCAGATAAGTATGAGATCCCTACACTTAATTATGTTGTTTACACATGTAGGTTACATGTTGATGATATGTTTGATGAAATGTCTAGCATGGCTAGTAGGGGTTTGATAAAGGTCTTATTCGACTTATTGTGTTTGAACCATTGTTTCCCTGTATTTTTACTAATTTTAGGCTATCACTAAATTATGGGCAATGGCCTAGGTGCTAAGCCTGAGAAAGTGGATTAAATCCTAGGGTCGCTGGTAGAGAACTGGAAATTTTGGTCTCTGGTCACCATCAGGCAAGCCTGCGGGAGCAACTTTAGGTTGTTAGTCACTCCCTTCCCCATAGCATGAGAGCGATTATGGCCTAAGCGATCCAGAACAACAGTGGGACCCAGCGACAGGCTGTATGAGTGGCTGACATGTCTCTTAAGGGTTCCGTTGCTGATGTTGGATGATTGTGTGTGATGTTCTATTAATTCCACTTCCTTAAGGTCACATAGGAGGTCGAATTTGATCATAATAACCTCTCGTCTCATGTTTACCCCAGTTGGCATGGTTACTTGGGTGGATATGGCAGGAGGGTGTTATAGAGTGGTATCGGAGCATGGTTCACCCCTCGAAGTAGATGGGTGGTGTGTGTTGGTCATGCATGCATGTCAGTTGCATTTGTGTCTCTTACACTTGCATTCCATGTGCTTGTTGCATTAGATAATGTAGATCATGGTTGTGGTAAGGTTGTCATGCTGAGCTTTATGTCGATTTTGTGGAATACATCATCATGAGTATATGAATGGTTACATATTGTTATATGTCATTTACATGTTGTTGTATGTCACTTCATTACATCCTTGTATGTTAGTTTGCATTCTTGTATGTTTGATTACATGTATCAATCTTGTAGGTTGGTTACAAGTATTGATCGCTTATGCTTGACTACATGTGTTCATGCGTATGTGTAGTTGATTATGCATTGCTTATGCATGTTGATGGTTGCATGTGGAAATGTGTACAATGGAGTAATGGTTGTTGTCAGGCATGAGGTCATGGTTTTGTAGTTGATATGGTCATGCATTGATGACTGGACTCTAGCTAGAATAAAGTGTTAATGGTTTGGTACTCATGTGTTATATGTCTACATGAAGTTGTTATTCATGTATGGTCTTGGTTATAGTTATGCATTAATAGTAGGTCAAAAATGTTTGGTGAGGTCATTGTATGCAAGTTAGGTCATCATGGTGCTATTGGTTGTTATGATGCTAATATGTTGGCTGAGATAGAGCAGGAGATGCAAATTATCATAATGAGGTTGCAGCATTGGACTTTGGGGTAAGAGTAGATCACCATACAAGTATTGTATGTTAGGCATGCAGGTATGTAGGTTAAGGATTGTTATACGCATTAGGGTTATATAAATTAGGTTTATGTACATGTCTTTTGACTATGGTTACGTACATGACAGATGATAGTTGATTAGCATAGTCATATGCATGAGTCATATAGTCAAGAATGATGGTAACATGTGGTTGTATGCATTGTTATTATTGTTTTATGTTAGATAACTTGATGATTAGGTTATATGTTGTTGATGAGAATGATATATATCTTATTGTTGTAATATGTTATTAACTTGATGAATAGGGTTATCTCATTGAGATCTTGATGTTGTAATTTGGATTGGCCATATGAGTGATGGTTATGTTCATTGCATTGAAGATCTTGATGTTATATGTAATGTGTTAACTGGGCTTGGCTTATGCAAATTGTTATGGTTGCGATATTCAGGTATGAGTTGTTATATTCGTGATATGGTGTTGTACTAATCTAGACCGATCGTACATATATGATTGCTATGCATTAATGATAATTGTTTATGAGTTAGGATGTGAACATGTTAGTTAGTTATTTTTATGGATAAAATGGTATTATTTATGTTTAACATGATGTGTGGAGAAGTTTTATCATGCAACTAGCTTAATTGTGCAGACAAGATAGCCTCCCCTGAGATACATTAAGGGATGAGTTTGCTTATGTCATATATTTGGTACTTGAATGTTTTATTGTGTTGCGTATTTGATTTATTTAACATGGTATGGCTGCAAGTTGGTTGAATGTTTGATGAATTGCATAATATGAGTATGTGTTCAAATGACATTGTTTTAGGATGGTTATACTTATACACATTTGTTGAGACAATTGATATGTACTTGAGTGTAGTAGGTGATAGTGGTAGCGTTATGTATAATGACTATGAGTTGACTATGGATTATGACATGATTTTTAGTCTTAGTAAAGGTTTATTTCAAATTGATAGATAATATTGCCTTGATATTTGAAACATGTGGTTGACATGTGTGAGAAGTTCTAAGAAACATGCTTGGTATTAGTGTGACAAGGTAATATTTGATGTGTTTGTATAACTAAGCCTCATCGTAGTCCCAAGGGTTAGCTCAGTTGGTCAAAAACCGTGGCTCACCATCGGGAGGTCACAGGATTGATTCTTCCCGAAGCCCTAGGGGTTAGGTCTTTCCAGTAGGTTGAGGGGCGATTAGCCTAGATTTTTCCGTGGATGTAGCGACCACTCACTGACCAGGGTGTTCATGAACCACACTAACAAAAAAAGCAATTAAGCGTTGTCGTGCAATAAGGTAAAAAGCTAAAAGAAAGGAATTGGGCAATAATTCCTTGTGCTATGTTTGGAAACCCTATTTCCAAACAAATGAGTGCTTTGCACACAGGAAGTCTTCTTAACCTTGTTTTGTTTGAAATTATGTGGATATGTGTTATAATGGACATGTATTTGACAGGTATATTAGCTAGTCTCTCGTTACAGGTGGATTTGTCAACGGGATTGGAGTCCCTTGAGAGATGGAATGGATGTGTTCAGTTGCAAGGCAACATGATTTTCACAACAGGATAAGGTATCTAGTGTATTGTTATGTTTATTTATGAACTGATAGTTATGTGTTTATGGCAGTATGATGCAGGGGATTGCATGGCAAAGGGACTGCCATAAAATTTTGAAGAAGGTTGAGGTTGAGATTTCCTTTGGAATCACTGGGAACCATGGGGATTGAGTCATGGTGTATGTTGTTAGTCTTTTTCTTTTGGTCTTTTGTGATTTTCTTTCACTTGATTTACAATTTTGTTATGTCTAGTGCATGATCATGCCACTTTGTTTGTGGTATCGTATTATTGTTGGTTTTCCATGGTTTTCTTCTTGTTTTCTTTATTGTTTTCAGAGTCTTAGGAATTGGTTGGGAAAATAGGAAATTAATGGAGCTCGGGGAGAGTAGTGTGGTACCTAAAAAGTAATGTAAGACTCAGATGAAGCTCTGTGCATGAGTAAGCACAATAGAACGTAAGACTATGATAGTCGATTGGACTGGTTGGGTCTATTGTGTTAAATGAATGGTGGGGGTAAAGTCATGAGAAAGGTAACCATGAAGGTAAAGTAAATGGATCTGAGGCATCAGATGCCTTGGCTATGATTTTGAATGACTATTCTTAATGTTTCACATGTGTTGCATGAATAAAGGAAGTTCTCATAACCTTGACCTTGATATCTGGAAATTATGTTGTGATCATGATTATGCTGATATTTATATGTATATGTATGTCATTTTCTGACAGGATCATGATTGTTTTATGTTGAAGTTTACATGTATATATATGTATGTATGGATATTGTTTTCTGACAGATCATCAAGAATCACTTTTGTAGTCGAAAGATTGCATATGCAGGTGAATGGCATGAAGAAGTTCCTGGATATGAGTAATCAATTGAGACGAGTAGTCATGACAAATATACAAGGTCAATATCATATGGTTATGGGTTGATATTATGTGATTATATTATGTCCATGTTATGTATAGTTTATATTGAGGGTTACATCAGCAAAATCAAAGGAATGTGGTCTACGAAATGCTAAGATAAGCATGGATAAGACACTAGAAGCAAGGTTTCTTGGTAAGGATAGTACGGTTTTGGATGTGTGGTACTACTATTGTGCATATCTTGTATATGTTGTACATGTTTCATCTATGATGTGTGCACATGTGATGTTGTGTATATATAGTGTGTGTACATGTTGTTATGCAATGTTATGTATAGGATGGTACAGATAGTGTTGTGTGCATATGGTGCTCTACACATGTTGGATATGCAATGTTATGTATAGATGATGCTATGTACATGTTGGATATGCAGTGCTATGTACAGGGGGTGTTGTGTGCATGTCATACATGTGGGGCTATGTACATATGGTGTTGTGTGCATGATTGTACAAGTGATGTTGTGTGCATGTGGTGCTATGTACACATTGTGCAAGTGGCACTGTGTGCAGGTGGTGTTGTGTACATGTCATGCATGTGGCATTGTGTACATCTAGCATCACATACCTGTTGTGCATGCAGTACTATGTACATGTTTTACAATGGTGCAATGTACATGAGGAATTATGTACACGTTGTGCAAGTGGTGCTTTGTACATGCGGTACTGGTGTATTGTGGGATTGAGTGCATGTCATATATGCTATGTTGCAAGCATGTGGTACTATGTATGTGCATTTTATATTCACGGTATTGTGACATATGCATTCATTGTGTTGCACTCTATATACGTATTTGTGTTCTGTTGTACACCGGATGTAGGTCTATGTGTTGTATGCTAGGTGTAGGTGGATGTATTGCATGGTGCTGTCTGCAATGTGTGATTGTATGTGTGTGGTGCACACTATGTGTACATGCACATGGTTGAGGAGAAGACATTGGGTAATTTTCGAGTGTGGAAACCGATCTAGAGTGTGTACAGAATAAGGACAAAGGTAGAAGTTAAGGACTGATGAAAGGATAAGTATCAACATTTTATTTCTGTCTTATTATACATATGATTTATGACTATGGTCTATGATGATTACATGTGATTTATGATTTTTTTTTTATGATGGTTACATGTGATTTATGATTTTGATGGTTATGTTTTGAGCTAACCTGATGTGATATTTTCATACATGTTGATTTGGTCAAATATACTAGTTTGACTTTTTGTGACAGGAAGCGAACATGATTACAAATGTACCTTATTGATGAGTTACCAATGAGGTATGATGTGAATTTATTTTAATCTAATGGAATATATGTACTTGGTACAGGAAGCATGGAAATGCTTGGTTGAATGGCTGAAATCGACTTCAAGAATTAGCAGCAACAGTGAAAGAAATTGGAACATGCAGAAATATGCTTGTAGAGTGCTTTATGAGTAGGGACATTGTGAGATACTGGTACCCAATAGTTTCCATTGATTTCCATGAGCATGCTATGACTAGTATCATGGTTTTGAGGCAGGTATAGTTTCCTCTCTCTCTCTCTCTCTCTCTCTCTCTCTCCCCCCCCCCCCCCTCCCCCCCGCCCTTCTCTTTCTCTTCCTCACTCTCTTTGTCTCTGTCTCTGTCTCTGTTCTCTGCATTCTCTTCCCTCCCCCCCTCTCTCTCCCTCGCTCTCTCTCTCTCTCTCTCTTCTCTGTCTCTCCTCCCTCCCTCCCCTCCGTCCTTGCTCTGCCCTCATCTCTCTTGTCTCTCCCCCTGTCTCTGTCTCTCTGTCTCTCTCTCGCTATCTCTCTCCCCTCTTGCTCTCTCCGTCCTCTCACTCTCCTCTTTCCTCTCTCCTCCCTCTCTTCTCTCTCCTTCTCTCTCTCTCTTCCTCTCTCTCTCTTCTCTCTCTCACGCGCTCTCTCTCTCTCTCTCTCTCTTCTCTCCTCTCTTCTCCCATTTTATGCCTTCACTCTCTCGTTCTCGACCCCCTCACATTTCTCTCTCCCCCTTGTCTCTCGTTCTCTCCTCTCCCCTTCTCTCCTCGTTCTCTATCTCCTCGTCCCCCTGCCGCTCTCATTCCTGCTCTCTCCCCCCCTCCCTCTTCGCCCCTTGCCACCTAAATAGTTTGGAAGGTAAACTAGATACCATATGCATCAAATAATAAATGAGAAATATTGCAAAGTTAAATCATGAGTGTAAGAAAAGAGTCTTGAACCTTTCAACTTTTCATTTAAAAGAAAATAAGCATGAGGAAACTCTAGAACTCATGAAGGAAGAAATACAAAATAAATTAGAAATTGAAACAACTTGTCTTATAGAAGCAAAGAGCATGGGAAACATAATTGAACATAAAGACAAGTTAATTTATGTTAAGATAAGCTCTAATGACCATAATTATGACATACTCAATAAAACTCCAAGTTCAAAAAAGTTATGAATATTTATAAATAAATATCTCATCATAGAAGTTCAAGATGAATTAAAGAAGGAAGTTCAATAGGTATAGAAATTTAGGAAGGAATGGAAATAGTAAACAACTAGGAATGGAAAAACTATTATTAGGGATAGAGATCAAAACAATAAAATAAATAGGAATTTTGGACACTCTCAATAGTCTCTTGGAATTGTTGTGGCTTCTATGAACAAAAATTCCTATGTTAAGTTGAATCTCAAGAAAAATTGGTATTATATTACTAGTTGATACTTGGGAGAATGAATAATATAAGTTCCTTAACATGAAAGTATTTATATTGTGGTTGATATTGAACAACAGATTCTACCACAGAGAGCATAATTAGTTACATAAGAAAGAAGTATTTTCCTTACTTTAAACTTCACTATAAAAAATCTCTTAATTAGTACATGTCGATATAGATTTTAGATACTATTTCTAAGAAAATCTATATATAAATATGGCATTCTATATCTATTAATTATATATTTTATAAGAAAAACAATCTAGATAAAAAATGTCCTGACAATGGTTTCGAACATGATATTTACAATATAAGAACTGAAGGAAATATCCTCTTGCTATGAGACTTTAATTCTAGAACAACAACTAATCGAGCTATTATTTTGAGCATTCATTCCAACTCTAATCCTTTGTCTCAATATGAGGGCCTTATTTTACCTTTAAGATACAAGAGAAACTATATAGAGCTAAAGGATAAATTAAGTTTAGGTGATATCATTCAATTTTGAACCACCATACTATATCATTCAATTTTTAACCACCATGTTATGTTCATTGTGGAAAAGTATTGCAATAATCAAACCAATCCCTTATCTTGTTTTGTCGACTTTAGAAAATATTTTGAATGACATTTGGAGTAGATTAAAAGAACTAAAAGTTCCTTTCAAAGTTGAGAGTTTGTGCACAAGGTTGTGTGAGAACATTAATCCAAAGTTTATGATCACTAAGGGTTAGCCAAGAGAGATTAATTATAATATAGGATTTAAGTAAGATTGTGCCTTGTCCCCTACCTTTCTGGAAAATATATCATCAAGTAAGGGGTTTGTGTGGTGGAAGAATGTTATGTCAACCTGACTCTAGCTAGTATAATCATGATCCTTCTTTATGTTGATACTTGATAGCCATCCAAATTGGCACGTTTTAAACACATGCTCGTAACCTTTTTGATGTTATTATTCAACTTCCCATTTATTCCTTATGCATTTTTCATCCATTATCACCCTATTTCTAGTGTAGGTAGAAAATTTTCCTTTTTGCCACTTTTACTTTATTCTTATGCATCATGTTGTGAAATTGTCATCTTTCATATTAACATTGTCAAATAGGAGCAAAAGTTAGTGGTTGAAACTCCTCTATGGTTCTACAACACCAACTACAACCCCATAACAAATTCTTCCAGTCGACACACAAGTGTTGCAACTCCTCAAACCAAGACAAGCAAGTACTGTGACTCTCCTCTGTTCCATTACCACAACTCCTCTATGTTGCTACAACACTAACATGGTCGCTTACATAAGGGAATGCTAAAAATTTCCTATGATCAATGAAATTGTTACAAATCACAAATGCCTTGGAATTTGCATTACTACAACTCTCGTTGTTGTAAGTCTAGCATACTACACAACACGCTGACCAATGCTCCAACTATACACCCAACGTGAGTCTCTCATAATGGAAGGCCATAGAGGAAAGTGGGTGAACAATTAAGAAGAACGACTTGCTAGAAATTAAATAACAACGTAATGAACCGAAAATATTGGAAACACAAAAAAACATGAAATAAGAGAGACAAAAATATGTGTTGTTTCATCTAATCTAGGCTACATCCATAGAGAAACAACATGTGCTTCCTTTTATATTATCCATCAAACTAAAAGAATACAACCTACAACACATTTGTTATAACTTCCTCTTCACTCTCACACAGACTCCTCTCTTTTTCTCCAGAATAAATACATAGTCGCAATACAATTCCCTCATATTGATGCAGGTGCCATTAGTGTAATTTTAAGGTCTAAAATGACCCTCCTAAGAAAATTGTATAACTAAAATAAAATTTATAAGAACCAATAGGATTCAATATGATGATGTCAACCATGGGGGATGATTCACCATTTTTGGAGTAAAAAATAATAAAATAATAAAACTACTTTTTCAACTCGTATCTTCAACTTATCTCCCTAAAGTTTAACTCAAATTATGAGCGAAACTTCTCATTGAATACAAAATGTAATTCCTCATCTATTTACTTTTTTATTAACACAAAATTGATAATAAAATAAACAAACATATCAAACCTTTCAATATTCAATCATCACTTTAAATTTATATAGTATATATAATATGTATAATATATATAATATAAAAATTTAACCCTATTTTTTCTATTATTAAAATAATTTAACTTTTTAAGAAACTACAATTATCTATTCAATATTAAATTCGTTATTAAAATTTAACCACCAAAAATTTGATTCAACTTTTTTTAAGAAATTGATTGAAGTGATATATATCTTTCAATATCTTCATCAAATCACTTTCTTATTGTGTAATATCTCTATTAACAAATATCCTTTATTTATTTATTCTTATACTTACACAAAATAATAATATTCATTTATTTATTTTATTTTTATTTGAAAAAAAAGAATTCAATGTGTAAAATATTATCAATATTAATTTTTTATAAATATAAAATAAACTACATAAAGAGAAAATTAAAATATTCACGGTCAAATATAACGAATAATATGAAAGTAATATAATAGGATTTTAAATAATAGGTATGTAGTTTGTGTTTAACCATAATATACAAGAGAATATATATTAGTGATACGAAAATCGCGATTAAATCGGATTTTCGCGATTTCTTTTCATGATTTAATTGCCCGATTATTAAGTCGATTTTTTTTATGATTTTTTGAAATATTCGCGATAACAACCCAAAAAATTGTGATCTGATTAGTAAAAATCGTTGGGCCGGCGGACAACGACTTTATATTAGCAAAAAAACATTTTTTTTTATTCATTTCGACAGTCGGGAGAAACGGTGGATTGGGAGTGACCTAGGAGAAAAAACTTGTCGATTGGGAGTTGATTCGAGGAGAAAAACGAGTCAAAAACCTTGGTGGATTGAGCACTGAGGAGGAGAGGATCAATTTTCTCCAGCAAACCGGTATGGGCACCAAATTTATGTGTTTTATTTTAGTTTTTTCTTTATGTTTTTTGTTGGGTTTGGATAACCCATTGTTTATCAAATATTTTTGAATTGATTTGATAGGGGTTTTGTTTGTTAAATTGTCAAAAATTCCATGTATTTTGTCATGTTACACATATATGTAATTTTTTTTATTCATTGTAACTTGCAATCATTATTCTGCCATAGGTTCACGATTCAACTTCAAAGTTCAAAGTTCAACTTCAAACTTTATCTACAAATTTAAAACTCAAGAGTCACGAGTTCAACCAAGTTACAAACATGCGAAGGAAATTGGACCCTCTGTGGGAATTTGGTGAACATGATGGAGTGTTTGATAGAATGAACTTGAGTTGCAAGTTGTGTGGGCATCATATGTCAGGGGAGGTTTATAAATTGAAGTATCACCTTGCACAAATCCCTGGATTTGATGTAGGGCCTTGCACAAATACAAATCTGGAAATCATTCGAAGAGCCATGAGATCATTGGAAAAATTAGAGTACAATAGAGAGGCCAAAGCAGAAATGAAGAGACAACTAGTAAAGAGGGTGTCAGGCTTAGGTGAAGGAAATTACACTAGTTCTACTTCAGCATTAATATCTACAACCAACCCGATAGTTGCCTCATCATTTTTTGTTTCTAGAACTACACCTAGTTCACAACCATCTATCACTTCAATACCTAAAAAACTAAGAAAGAACAAGCTGACAAGTTGTTGGCCAAATTTCTCCTTTGGAGTGATATTCCTTTTAGCGTTGCAAAGAATAATATATTTTTCCAGCCTCATATTGATGCTATTGCAACTATTGGCCCAAGGTACAAAATCCCTTCTTATGATGACTTTAGAGGTCAGATTCTTCAAAATGAAAAGGTTGACTGTGCCAAAATATTGGAGGAGTTTAGGGCACCATGGGCACAAACAGGATGCACTATGATGTCAGATGGTTGGATCGACCAAAAGGAGAGAATCCTTATAAACTTCTTGGTTAGTTGTCCCAATGGGACAATGTTCATGAAATCTATTGATGCATCTTCACATATCAAAGATGCAAAAACTTTATGTGATTTGCTGGATGTGTTTATTTTGGAGGTGGGTGCAGAACATGTTGTCCAAGTCATAACGAACAATGCTGCAAGTTGTGTTGTTGCTGGTAGGATGCTTATGGAGAAGCATCCTACTTTATTTTGGACACCTTGTGCTGCACATTGTATTGATTTGATGTTGGAGGACATAGGAAAAATTTCCTTTGTCAAAAATATTGTTGAGTCATAAAAAATCATTACAAAATTTATATATAAACATGCATCTATGCTTAGCTTGATGAGAAAATTCACCAACAATAAAGATTTGGTGCGCCCCACCATTACACGGTTTGCCACCAGTTTCATATCTCTTCAATCTCTTTTGAATTATATGTGGGATGTGAAGAGAATGTTTCTTTCAGAGGAGTGTCGTAATTTGAAAATGAGCTGCAAACCAGAGGGAGAGGCCATATGCGGATTAGTTTCATATGAGGAAGACTTCTGGGCAGGAGTACAAGAGGTGTGCACAATTACTGAACCTTTGGTAAAGTTTCTTCGATTAGTTGATTATGAGAAGCTCGCAATGGGCTATTTGTATGAGGCCTTGGATAGGGCTAGAGAATCTATTCGGGCCTACTATGATGATAAGGGAGATGAGGGGTTTCAGAAACAACTCCTCCTATGGGAAGTGATTGATGAACGATGGAACAACACACTCCATCATCCCATTCATGTTGCAGGGATCTACCTGAACCCCGCATTTTCTTACCCATGTGGGTTCGTATTTGATGCTGAAATCATGGATGGATTCGTAACCTATATTTAGAGGATAGTGCGATCTCCAGCAGAACATACAAAAATATCCAAAGAAATGGAGACATACAGGATGGTAGGTGACACATTTGGCTTTGAGATGGTTGTGACTGATAGGAGAACTAATGCCAAGTATTTTTTAGTTTGTTTCAAATTTCATTGTCTCTTCAAGTTCATAACTTCATACTTTGCTTCAACTTTCAAATTTCATTTTTTTTCTTATGTTCATTAAAAACTTTATTTGTAATTTTGTTGTATATGCATGGTGGAGAATGTATGGTGCCAAGGTACCCCATCTGTAAAAGCTTGCCATTCAAATCATTAGCCAAACATGTAGCTCATCAGGATGCGAACGCAACTGGAGTGTATTTGAAAAAATACACAACAAGAAGTGCAACAGTTTAAACTTGAAATATTGCAAATTTTCAAATATTTTTTTGAATTCGTTAAACAATATTTTTTTTATAATATTTATTTCATGATCTTTGTACAGGTTGGAGTCCCAACGACTTAATGACATGGTCTACGTCTCTACAATTTTCGATTGTGGATGAGGCAACTTGAGAGGACACCTGATATGGAGGCCATCTCATTGGATGGAATTGACACCACTGTTGCATGGAGGGTTGATGCCGAGAGGCCTCCCATGGAGTATGCCGATGATTGGTTAGAGTAGGAGGTAGTGGAAAGCGTAGAGGGGGAGGAGGAGGTGACACCACCCACTCGAGCTACCCGTGCCACAAGTAGAGGACATGGTATACCTCCTATAGCTCCTAGTTCTTCAACTTTTAGAGCACAACAGAGTCCACTGCCAACTCCACCGACATCTACATCCATAGGAAAAGGGAATGCTATTGCATTTTCTCGCAAGAGGGGTAGAGGAAATTGGTAGTATTAGTCTATTAGACTTTAGACATTATGACATTAGAGCAAAAGAAAATTGCTAATGGTAGCTTGTTCCCCAAAGTTATCACGCTCATGAGCAATGTTATTATTCCCATGATGAAGAGTTGGGTGCAGTTTTGGAGTCTGTAAGGAAGGAGAAAGAGTGCTTTCAGAAGGAGTTGCAGGAGACCGGGGCTCTGCTTTTCAGAGGCTTTAAATGTATAAAATCTACATCTGACTTCAATGCTTTTGTGGATGCCTTTGGATGGGAGAAGAAGTCGTATGAGGGATCTGCCCTTCGAAATAATATTGTAGGAAGAGTGTGGACTGCAAATGAAGCTCCCCTTGATCAGGACATCTTCTTCCACCATGAAATGGCTTTCGTATTATATGTTTTTTTTTTCATTTTCTTTTTTTTGGTAATTCTAACCCTGATTTGAATTTGGAATGGTGGTAGTGCACTCATTCTGTGAATTTAAATTTAAAATAATGTAGGTTTATAATTATCTAACTAAATATAAAATATATATAATTTTTTTTAAGATTTACTAAATTTATAATTATAATTAAAATGTATAGTGTAGTTTTTTTCAATCTATTTGCTCAAGTGAAAATTATTTATAATAATAATAATAATAAATTAAATTTATTAATTTAATAAAATGATTTAAATTGTTTAGTTGTTTATCAAATTTTTAAATATTTAATCCAATATATTTTTTAATAATTTAGATAAAAATATCTAAAATGTCTATTGGTTTATAGAATAAATGGGATGTATTTACAATTGGAATTGATATTAATTTTTTAACCATGCCCATGTCCCTAAGATTCTCAAAAATTCTAAGAATCAGCAATCAGCTTAAGCTCAAAAAATTTTGACAATTTAAATGCTCCAAATCCACTTTTTCAAATTGAAATATGCAATCATATTACAACTAAAACCAAACCAGTTAAAAAACCAAAATAAAAAACAACGTGCAATTTCTTTGAATACTACAGCATCTTACACTAATTAATTGTATGCATGCAGCTTACATTAATTAATTGTTTGCCTCATGCAGATGAAAGAATTTCCATCGAAGCTATTTTTCTTCTGCGAGATTGCACCTCCTAAGGGTGGACAGACCGCAATTGTTCGCAGTGATAAGGTGGCTCGTGAAATGGAAAGCAAATTCCCGAGCTTCGTTAGCAAACTGAATAAAGAAGGGATAGTCACGTGCACATTGATGCCTAAAGCAGACGAGTGTTTTTTCAGTTTCTTGTGAGAGAAGGTATTTGGTTATAAACTAGCATTTGCACCAGATGTTGCAAAGGAAACGCCGTAAGGCATAAATTGAAGAACACAAATACCACAAGAGAATACTTTGATAAAGAATAAAAATATATTGAATGCTCAAATCAATGCCCCATTAACTGGAACCACTTAGTAGACATATCTATCAACATTAGGATTATACACAATGATAAAGAAATTTCCCATATACAAACAACACCTTCCACAACAACCTTTTGTCACATCCACATTTTAAAAAATGCCTTGGAACGTGATTGGAATCTCCCATATTGCCTTTTTCATTATGGGATAAATCTTCCATATTGCTATTGAATAGTCCTCCAAGTTTAGTAATGCACATCTCCCATGGGGCAGGAGAAGTGTTTCTCCCTCTTTTTAACCACAAGAAAAAAAGTCAGTTACTATAAATATCGTCTCAAGAAAGTTCTGATTTGTATGGCAAAATTTGGAATTTTTTATTTTTATTTTAACATTGGTTAAGCTTGATTTGAAATGTAATATCCACATGTTCATAATGGTTTAGAAGTCTAAGCCAACCTCTTTACAATCTAGATTGCATATGTATATCTATTTTAAGGTGGTTGTATGGAACAATCCCTAGTTGAAACTTTTATGTCCACCTTAGTGGGTAACTGTGGTCTCCTTTGATCAAACTCTAGAGGAGTAGGGCTTCTTGGTTATATTACAACGTTGGTCATTTAATTTATATATCTAACTTCGATTTTTTACTTTCGTGGATTCCATGGATATTGGACTCACTATGTTTCATTTGCATTGGTGAATTTCAGCCTTTAGGTAGTACTTGTATATATTATTCGACTGCTTCAAGTTTTTGGTGAATAAGAAAAATCAGCAAAGATGGTAATGTCACTGCTCTGTTTATTTTCTGTTAAACAATTCCATGTGAAGTTCATGTTTATATTTTGAAGGAAAAATTGATTCTTTGAATACTGACAGTATTTGTCCAGAATTATGGATGGTAGATTTATCAGAAATAAATAGTCTGCTTAATATAAACCTGTTGCCTGTGCACACTTCTCTAATCAATGCAAATGATGACTAGCCTGCTGAATTAATTTAGAGATATGTGATTGTGTATTTACAGGTGAAGTTTACAGTTGAAGAGCTCAGAAGGACTATGGACTTGAAGCATAATATTCGTAACATGTCTGTGATTGCCCATGTTGACCATGGTATCATTCTCTGCTTCTGCCATTGTTTTATCTCCTCTCCCGTTTCATAAAACGCGTATAACATACTAGTGCATCCTCACATTTGTGACATATAAAGAGAAGATGAGAGTACTGAAAGGACTGCAATTCTCACTCCCTCAAAGAGTATATGTTAAATTCTCATTTCATCAAAATCGGTTTATCCCCTTTTAGAGTATATGTTAAGTCTTAGTTGCATCAAATTATAGTTCTCTGTTCATCATTTTTTTTGTTGGCTTGATCCACGGGAATCCGAATCTTGAATATCATTGTTTACATGATATAATTAAACTGCCCCGTAGGCTTACTTAATTCATCACTACATCTGTTAATTCTGATAATTGCTATGGGTATTTGCAGGGAAGTCTACTTTGACAGATTCTTTGGTGGCAGCAGCTGGTATCATAGCTCAAAAAACTGCTCTTTGGTGGCAGCAGCTGGTATCATAGCTCAAGAAACTGCAGGGGATGTTAGAATGACTGACACTCGGGCAGATGAAGCTGAACGTGGAATCACCATTAAGTCAACTGGGATGTCCTTGTATTATCAGATGACAGAAGAGTCTCTGAAAAACTTGAAGGGGCAAAGAATGGGAAATGAGTATTTGATAAACTTGATTGATTCTCCAGGGCACATTGAATTCTCATCAGAGGTCACAGCAGCCCTCAGAATCACAGATGGTGCATTAGTTGTGGTAGACTGTATTGAGGGAGTCTGCGCCCAGACCGAAACAGTTCTGCGCCAAGCTCTCGGGGAAAGGATTAAGCCCATTCTCACTCTCAATAAGATTGATAGGCTATTCCTTGAATTACAAGTTGATGGGGAGGAAGCTTATCAGACCTTATCAAGGGTTATTGAGAATGTGAATGTGGTCATGGCTACTTACGAGGATGCTATGCTTGGGGATGTTCAGGTTTATCCAGAGAAAGGCACTGTTGCATTCTCAGCTGGCCTTCATGGGTGGGCTTTTACATTGACAAACTTTGCGAAAATGTATGCTAAGAAGTTTGGGTGCGATGAAATGAAGATGATGGAGAGGCTATGGGGAGAAAACTATTTTGACACTCATACAAGAAGATGGTCATGCAAGAATTCAGGCTTACCCACCTGCAAGAGAGGCTTTGTTCAGTTTGTATATGAGCCCATAAGGCAGATTCTCAGCATTTGCATGAAGGGTGACAATGATAAGCTATGGCCTAAGTTGCAGAAACTGGGGATTTGTATGAAGAATGAGGACAAGGACCTCGTTGGGAAGGCCCTGATGAAGTGGGTCATGCAGAGTTGGCTCCCTGCAAGTAGTGCCCTACTTGAGATGATGATTTTCCATCTGCCTTCTCCTGCAATCGCTCAGAGATACCGTGTAGAGAACTTGTATGAAGGGCCTCTGGATGACATCTATGCAAAAGCTATCAGGGACTGTGATCCCGACGGGCCATTGATGCTCTATGTGTCAAAGATGATTCCGGCCTCAGACAAAGGCCGGTTTTTTGCCTTTGGGAGAGTCTTTGCTGGGAGAGTGGCAAAGGGGATGAAGGTGAGAATCATGGGTCCCAACTACATCCCTGGACAGAAGAAGGATCTGTATGTCAAGAGCATTCAGAGGACAGTCATATGGATGGGGAAGAAGCATGAAACAGTTGATGATGTGCCCTGTGGAAACACCGTCGGTATACTTGGGTTAGATCAGTTTATCACTAAGAATGCTACTCTCACAAATGAGGGAGAAGCAGAGGCCCATCCCATCAGAGCTATGAAGTTCTCTGTCTCCCCAGTTTATCGAGTTGCAGTGCAGTGTAAGGTAGCCTCTGACCTCCCAAAGCTCGTTGAAGGCCTTAAGCGGTTGGCCAAGTCAGATCCCATGGTTGTCTGCACAATTGAGGAATCAGGGGAACATATAATTGCAGGAGCTGGAGAGCTTCACATCGAGATATGCTTGAAGGACTTGCAGGAGGATTTCATCCCATTGTTTCATTCAGAGAGACTGTGCTGGAGAAATCACACCATGTTGTCATGAGCAAATCTCCAAATAAACACAATAGGCTTTATGTTGAAGCACGGCCTTTGGAATTAGGTCTTGCAGAGGCAATTGACGAGGGGTGCATTGGCCCGAAGGATGATGTCAAGGCCCGAGGGAAAATCCTCTCTGAGGAATTTGGATGGGACAGAGAGTTGGTGAAGAAGATCTGGTGCTTTGGGCCTGAAACAACAGAACCCAACATGGTGGTGGACATGTGCAAGGGAGTCCAGTACTTGAATGAGATTAAGGATTCCGTGGTTGCTGCATTCCAATGGGCATCCAGGGAAGGAGCTCTTGCAGAGGAGAACATGCGTGGTATTTGCTTTGAGATGTGTGATGTAGTCTTACATTCAGATGCCATACACAGAGGAGGTGGTCAGCTCATTCCCACAGCAAGAAGGCTTACTGCCAAGCCGAGGCTTCTGGAGCCTGTATATCTGGTTGAGATTCAGGCACCTGAGCAGGCTCTGGGTGGAATTTACAATGTGCTGAATCAAAGGAGAGGTCATGTGTTTGAGGAGCTGCAGAGACCTGGGACTCCACTGTATAACATTAAAGCCTATTTGCCAGTTATAAAGTCTTTTAAATTTGCAGATACTCTTCGGCTTGCCACTGGTGGGCAGGCTTTTCCTCAGACTGTATTTGATCATTGGGATTTGATGGGGGGTGATCCAATGGACTCTTGTTCAGAGGCTGGTCAGCTTGTGATTGATATCAGAACGAGAAAGGGACTCAAAGAGCATATCACTGCCCTCTCAGAGTATGAGGATAAGCTGTAAGGACTGAATGTTTTTTGTGTTTTTGTCATGGCTCTGTTGCAGCCGAGGTTATGAACCCACGTCATTTTCAGCGAATCTTCTCGGTTGCTGTCAGTCGTGCTCAGGAGCTGTGCAGAAGTATCAGGTAGCATTGGGGCTGATCAGGGCTCTATCAGGACATTACTGGTTGATCTTGATCTGAATTTGACACACACAGCAAACCATACAAAATTCATGTTCTACATGTTTCTGTTGGACTTAAAATAGCAACAAAGGCTACAACAGCACATCAGAACCTTTTTTCATGCTATTGTAGACATTGAAAAAAGGGAAAAAAAATGAAAACAAAAATAATATGACCATCATTATTCTCAAAAGAAACAGGCTCTGTTCAAAATTCTATTCTTAGCAAATTATAAAGTGCAACAATGGAAATTACAATTTGAACTCCATATAATAAATTTTTTTTGTTAATTTCTAACAGGCAGGTGCTAAAAAAGTTGTTATCTCAACTCCAAGCAAGAATGCAAACTGATCAGGAATGTGCAATTCAATCAATGGGCCAGAGTGCCCAGCGAGAGCAGAAGCCACCACACTGCAGAGAAATATAGTTGTTGCCTTCACTCCATACATCGCTCTCAAGAAAACACTACCCTTTGAAGATGACTTTACCTTCCCAAGGCTTTTGCTCATATGCTGTAATATCACAATGCAATTTTCAATCCTACTATTCCTTTGGGTGTTTGCACCATTTTTCCCCTTCGAATCCATTTTTCTTTCAACTCTTGGAGAAAACCTTTGACACAGCATAATTAAAAAGAAAAAGGTCAAAAAAACATTTTTTATTAAAAAGAAAAAGGGAAAAAACATGGAAAGAAAATAACGAATTTTGGTTATTAAATTTGGAAACAGAAACGGTGCTGGGAGAAAATTCAGCTTTAGTGTGCAGGTACAGGGAGCTGCCATGAAAGGCCCTGCAAAACAACGAATCGTGTGGTTGTAATCTTTGCAAAATACAAAAGCAAAAGGAATCAGCTTATCTGTATGGCTCTAACATCCCCAATTTCACCGAAAGTTTTGTTTTTACGGGAACCCAAATTCAAATTCACCAAACAAATAATGGCTGACTGCTCTGCACCTTCACAATATCTTCTCATCTGCTTGCATGTAATTAGCTGATGAATCTGATTGTATCAGGAAGAAATTGAGATATGTGAGTGGCTCTGTTTGCTGGTGTGAAATTCACATTTTGCAGCACTGTGGCCAATTTGTTGTATTGAGAGAAGTTACCTGTGTATATTTGCTGTCAAGTTAATCAAATGCCATGCTACGGGATAGCATCTGCATTTACTCACTCAATTAATCGCCCAGAGTATTAATTTCTGGCCATCGGTATCGCTGGAGGTTTGCCACAGCCCATTCGCTCAGGTAATTGTAAATCACTGTAAGCTTGTACACACCGATTCTCCGATTCTCCGAAGGTGGGGAGCTTCTGTTAGCCACCTTTCAATCTGCACCTCTGCCCCGGCTTTGCCCGAATGCCATGCTTATGGCGTGATCGATTGCGCTTCAAAGTAAATGGGATGGGAGCTGAACGGTTCAGAGGGAGGATTGATCGACGGCTCAAGTTTTTGGAATCGTTTAACATTTGATCGTACGGTGTCGCAGGATGACAGGTAAGTAAAGAGGGGGATGGGTTTCAGAGGGAAACGCCTTACCGCGTAATTATAGAAATATTTTGAAATTTGATAAACAATTAAGATGGTAAATTTTGAAAATATTTTGAAATTTGATAAATTAAAACTTTAATTAGTACTCATCATATTTTTATAGAAATATTTTGAAATTTGATAAACAATTTAGATGGTAAATTTTGAAAATATTTTAAAATTTGATAAATTAAAACTTTAATTAGTACTCATATTTATTTCGATAGCAAATTTTAAAAATATAACAATTAATTTAATTCCTATATAACAAATTCCAAAATATTCCAAAAATACCAAATTAAATTAAACAATATAAGTTTTCCATATAGTTAAGGAAAACTACAAACACATTTTTTCACAATGGCTAAAATTTAAAACTAAACCGTTTGCATTACAGATCCCTTTATAACATAGTCACTCTTTTCTCAAAATAACAAGTAGCTGTTGTTCCTGGACTAGTTGGTACCAGATTAATACAGTGAACCAATTTGGCTGATTGTTGGCTTTTGTTTCTCAGAATTGAAGCTCGTGGATGGCGAACGGAAGTGCGAATATCATAGCAGGGCCGTTTCCTGCGACGAGAAGCTTCGAAGGATACAACGATCAGAAGGTGTGGTTTAACTATATTCCTGGTGCTGTGTACAAAAAAGCTGCGAGTTATAACAGACTTTTATGTGGAGATGGTTCTGCAATTCCGAGCGCAGTAATGGAGGAGAGTGCGAGAGTTATGGACAATGAATGCGTAGAGGTGAAGTGGGAAGCGGGGGACGTGCTGCTCATAGATAACTTGGCTGTAATGCACGCGCGTAGACCTTCGAAGCCACCTCGGCGGGTCTTGGTGGCTCTCTGCGAGTGATATAAATAAATGGATAGATAACAATTTCGATAAAGTTGGCAATTTGCGCAATGTTGAAATTATGTCCATTGCAGATTTCGAAAATATTACTAAAATATAAAAAAGAAACACTATATTTATAGAGTTTATTGCCATATGAGTTATTTTTTGTTTTTTTAGGTCCTTACAAAACTAGTGGGGTTTTTTCCAAATTTATTTCAAACACCAAAAAAACAATAATAAAACTTATTTTTCTATTACTTGTATTTTCCTACCATAATTACACTTATATTATAAGTATACCATTGTATTTATGTTTATGTTTAGATTAATTCACCGAATATAAATGCTTCTAGCTTCTAATATTACCCTAGCTGAAAACTCTTCACAGTTTTTTCCTAAAGAGATTGAAAGAAAAAGCAGTGGACGAATTGCTTTCAAATGAAAATTTTATAAACATTAAAAATTTTATAACTTTATTTTAATAAATAAAGTTATTAAATAATTATTAGATATCTATTTAAGAAAGTTAAGTACAATATTTATCACTATATATTTAAAATCTAAAGAGAAAATTATATTGATTATTACTGATAAATAATATATATATATATATAAAGATTCTTAACCATAGAGTTCATTCTCACTTTATTATAGAGATTTTTAATTTGTAAATAGGCCTTGTTACAATATCATGGGCTAATATCAATGCTTATCAATACTACATCATAGAAAAATTCTTAATTTGAGAATAGGTTTGGTTACAATACCATCAGCCAATATCATGGCTCATCAATACCACATGCCAAAAACCATAACTCATTTGATATGGCACTTGTTCATATGATTTTTTTAAATTAATGAATTTAATTAAATGAGAAAAATGACATAATTACTTTGAAAATAAATCTCAAGCTTTGACTTTTTTATATACTATTAAAAACCTCATAATGTGGGATAAAAAGAAGTTCCTCTTTGAAACTTTAGTCACACTTGTTATCTTATATGGATGTGAGGTTTGGGGTTGCAGCATCTCTAGAGAATCCTGGAGAAAGATTGACCAAATCGAGAAGCGTTTTATAATGTATAACCTGGAAATTAAAAGCAATACACCCTATCCTATTCTCCTTATAGAAGTAGATCATTCCCCTATTAGGCTTCTATTGTACAAGCACAAACTCAATAACGTAGGAGATCATAGACTTCTTAACCTAGCTTTAAATTCCATCCAAAACAATGTAAGGCTCAAATGGGGTTGGTATAAAGACACGAGGGCCTTGTTAAACTATTGGGAGATCAACGAGAATGATGAAAAGAAAATTAAGTTATTATAAGAAGGTCATCAACCCCACCCTAGAAGATAAAAAGTATCTCTCTATTTTAAGTAGCTCAAAGAAGAAAATTAATGTAGCGAAAATTAGAACGAACTCTCATGAGCTCCATAGTGAAACAGATAGTTGGGCAGTTCCTAAAACACCATGGATGGAAAGGATCTACCAACTCTGTGAGAATATGAACATCGAGGATGAAAACCACTTCCTCTTAGAGTGCCTCGACTACAACCACATTAGATCTCAGTGTAATATCCCTATCGTAAATACTCATGTAAAAACTTAAGTAAAATAAAATATTCTTATTTGCAATTTCAATATGAATAGAATATTACTAATAAAGTTTATCTTTAACCATTTCAGTTAGGTTTCATTTCTTGATAACCGCTCTTAACATTCTTTATTCACGGGAGATCTCTTACAGGAGAGGGGGGAAAACAAAAAGAGAAAAAACTGAGGGAGAATTATACTTGTGTTTGTCATTCACTCGACATCAGAGGAGAAGAGGTTTTGCGTGGGACAATGAACCGAACACCAGGTGTTGTGTGCACTGTTTGCGTGGGAAACAATAAAGTAAACCAAACACCAGGTCTTGTGTGGACTGTTTGAGTGGGGGACAGTAAAAAAACACCAGGCAGGCGTGTCCATGGGACTGTTTGCATGGGGGACTATAAACAACTGACAACAAACACCACAGAGAAATGGTTGTTCACAATGGCAATTTGTCTTGGATTCAATGGTGCCTTGTAATTTGAGGTGTAGAGTTATAACAATTTATGATGCAGAGGTAAGTTTTTATGTTTTTAGTTTTTAATGGTTTAAACTATTGCAAACTAAATAATGATTATTTTACCCTTTCCAATTCTAGTTTTCTCTTCTAATGGATGAGTAGAATGCAAAGGAGAGAAGGGTTTTACTTGAATAACTTAAAGAGGGTTTTTACTTAAGTAACCTTAGTATGTGTAATTTAATATATTACTACATGTAGATAAAGATTATATATTCGTCTAAAAAAATAGGGTTTTTACTTCAATAACCTAAAGAGGGTTTTTACTTAAATAACCTTAGTATGGGTAATTCAATATATTACTACATGTAGATAAAGAATATATATTCCTCTTGGTAAAGAAAATATATTACCACATGTAGATAATGATTGATTTTTATATAAATATTGTGATCGTATTTTCTTTTTTCTTGGTAAAGAAAATATATTACGTTGATCAAGATTGTGATCATATATTTTTCCTCGTAAGGAAAATATATTACTGCATATAAGAATTGTTATTATATATTT
>APFE030201966.1:6276-36906 GCA_000404065.3 Pinus taeda
TATATATATATGTGGGGAACAAGATTCTTAACATGGAGCTTTACCCTATTGTCATGGATATTTTTGTTATGTAAATAGGATTTTTTGCAATAGCCTGACTTATAAATATCACATGCCCAATAAAACCATGGGTCACTTCATATTACACTAATTGATATGATATTTTTTTAATTAATCAATTTAATTACAAAAATAAAAAATGAATAACTACTTTGAAGATAAATATGAACCATTTGTTTATGTGTACTATTACTAATATTCTAGAATATTTCATGGAGATTAAATCCCTACCATCCACCTAATAATTATCGATAATTAAATTAAAATTTTAGAAGCTTTATTACTTTATAAATAGGTTATGTAATTAATATTTTATTAATAGTATTATATTCAAATTATAAGCTATGAAATTCTTCAGGTTCACTTCTCACATAAATTTTTGTTATTATATTTATACAGATTATTTGTTTAATATTATTTTCTTTTGAACACAATGAGAATATGTATTTGTATTAGATTGTGCATGGGTTTCAAAACATTTTCACTAGGAGATACATGGCTATACATTTAGTATTGGTTACTTATCCATCTCATCTATCAAAATTTTAACATTTCCAACAAATACTTCAAGGTGTACCCCATAAAAGGGAGTTTTGTAAGTATATACCTTACAAAACTTGCCACGCAAATGAAAAAAATTACAATTCATTGATCACTTTAAATACTTAGTTTTTCATGTTGATGATCCTATCACTTTCGAGCAGGTTCATTCAAGTGGGGATTCTGAGCATAAAGAGTACTAGGGAAATCCTCCAAGCTTTTCACCCCTCTCTTGAGATGATTTTTTTTTCTTGTTTCATGTCCTCATTTTTCCTCCACAATGCATTTAAAATGTCATGATGTTTAATTAAAAATGCATTGATCTTTTGTTGCTTTCCCATGGGATACGTTGGAGTAGCCAAATTGTCATTGGATTTTAAGTTCGAATTAAGAAAATCAAGTTGAAGAGAATGATCTGTCAATCAGCTAGTTTATCATCTATTTTAACTTATCATTCATTGTTCCCTTGTTACTGAAAGGATTCCACTCCCTATTTCCACTTTAGCCTTTAGTTGTGCCTTTGCATACAAACCATAAGTATCGAAGTTCCCTCTACATACAAAACGTAAGTATCAAAGTTATCTTTATCCCTAGGCTTGTGATCGATATTAGCCACCACCTCCCCTAATTATGATCCTAAAATTATTCAGAAATTGCACTTCGAACAAGACATAATTAACAACTGAAGCTAAGCATAAATAGTAACACTTTCCACCCAACCCAATGCCTTTGTCATTCATCTCTGCAAAGTGATTTTTACCTTCCCTTGACACTAATTCTTCCACACCTCTACATGCAAGCTTACATAGGATAAGAAGCACTTGGTCTCTTCCATGATCAAGAGGATGGATTCCATATCCTATGTCGAAGAACATATAACTCAAAACAAGAATGATATTGTTATTCTTTTTTCCTAAATGAATTTAAATTTGTAGAGGAAAAGGTACCAAGAAAATATTATCATTTTAGGAGATGTCTTT
This sequence comes from Pinus taeda, assembly GCA_000404065.3. NCBI lineage: Eukaryota > Viridiplantae > Streptophyta > Pinopsida > Pinales > Pinaceae > Pinus > Pinus taeda. Next base: position 7,857 of record APFE030201966.1, read on the forward strand.
TTGAGAGAGGGTTTATTCATCCTCATCATGTTAGGTCTTTGTATCTAGCCACTGAGAAAAAATTTCCATGTCCTAGAACCAAATAATGCATCACATTAGAAAAAATTATTACAATTCAAGCTTGAATTGAATGGCAAACAATTTGGTTTCATTACAAAAGCTCCCTATTCTAAGGAAACTTGTTGGTCATTGCCATATATTCCTATGGCTTGCATCATACTACCCGTTAATTCATTGCGCTCATGTCCAAAGAGAGGTGGTGTCATCTTTCCATTAATCCCAAACCTATGGGTTACACCATGCCCATCTCCCTTCATAGTGAGACCATCAACCCACTTGTCATAGAGCCTCAAGACATGGGTTTGAATTAGTATAAACTCTTTGCATGCCATAGGTTCTAAGGTGCTTTGTGAGCTCAAATGGGATGATTTGGTGTTATATTCTCTATTAATTGCATGATTATCCTCCTGAGTGAAGGTTGTGTTGCCATTAGGTCCTCTAATTTCTTCTTTAATAGATGCCCTCCTACGGTTATGACTCATAAAATTTGTTACTTCTTTAAAATACATAGTGTTGAGTCTTATGGGATTTGCGAGAACTTGATTTGCTCATTTATTATCAAGTCACTGATTTCTAGGTTGCACCCTTCATTCTCCTTATTATTCTCACCAAGCACATGGAAATATGATATGAATTTTATATCTTCAAGTATTTTTTATTTCATTTCATGAGATTGTGTGCCTTATCTTTTGGAGAAGATCCTCTTAGCAAGTATTCAATAAGGAGAGAGTTCACAACACTTGAGATAGGTGACATGACATTATTTGATAACTTGAATCTCCTTAAGAAGGACACAATATTAGATTGGGATGTTTGACATACATCCAAGGCTCCATGAATATGCTTCTATTACTTCTTCAATGTCATATAACACTCTTCTCCCTCATGTGGCCCCTAACGATTTCCTTATTATTAATAATAATAACAACCCAATTTTAAGGTCACGACCAAGCCAAACACCGAATTGATGTACCAGACCTCATGGTTAAGGGACAATGGACCATGCTTTCTGCAGAGATTTGACCACTAATGTTTATGAAGACAAATATAATCTACCCCACTCTGGCTTCAAACTTGTAACCTCTTAGGAGAAAACACATGCTCTTGACCATTAAACCCACTCAAGCATTAAACCAATTGCCATTATCACTGCCAGTATATTTATTTATTTATTATTATTATTCCTCACAATTTCCAGTATATTATATAAAACAATTTTCATATCTTAATATAAAAACAAATATTATTTATTAATAGCTCCCATATTAAAATTTAGATTTAGATTATTAATTTAATCTAATCGCATAGTTAAAAACCATTTTGAATGAATCCTTCCATTATAATTATAAGAAAATCTTTTCAAATGAGCTCGACTTTTATGCTACACTATTGAAAATAAATATATTGGATTAAATATTGTACTTATTATAATAAAAAATAATGGTAAGTGTAGAAAAGTTCAGCTATTTTGTGAAAATGATGTTTACAAGGAGCATATACTATATAAACTATAAACAATATATACCTATAGATTTAGGGATGGAATTTGATGAGCAAATTCCTTGTTATGGGGTGATTTGTTTGTCAAATACAATTTAAAAATTTGTAAAAACATTCTTTAAAATGTGAAAATGAGTTAAAGAAATGTGAAACTTGTCAAATTTAAATAATAGCTCTATTTTGAAATTCCAACTATAACCTAGTTGGTGTGAAAATTGTAAATCCAAATTCCGATCTTTCTTCAACCTAAAATGAAAATTTTGAGATCATTAAAACTGGAAATTTCTTTCTCTCACAAAAGAGAAAGTCGAGATCCGTAGGTGTGCTCAACATGCTGGTCTCAATTGCTTATTGATCTAAAGCATAAACAACGATCATAAAGCCACTTAAATCAATTAATCTACAGATTATAGGTTATTTTGAAGCTATATCCCTTATAAATATTATATTAAAGTGTCAAGCATGAGCTGAACCATGAACCGAATGGCATTACCTGGAAATCGCTCTCCCCCTAATCGTCGACATTGCTGGACAGAAACCTGCAATCGAAGTGGAAGGCTGCTCATAACAGGCCATCCAGTCAGACCAGGCGGAAGGCAGAGCCTTTTTCTGAAACTCTGTTTAAGCACACAGATCAAACCGATTGACAGGAGGATCAGACTCGGCTTTTGGCCGTGGCTCACGCTCAGGTTCGCAACAGAGATGCATCCATGGCTGCTTACCCTTATTTAAATTTATATCTTGTGGTATGTGCGCCCGTTTTCAACCAAAGATTAAAGCAAATTATATCTAATTTAATGTTCAAAACCCTACATAACTCGCCTATCACGCTAACGATACCGATGTATGGCCGTGATAATTCGCGTATTTTAACATAATTCACATATCATATTGTGATAATTCGCGTATTCTCCGATAGGTCGCGTCTCACCTGATAACTCGCGTACTCAGTGAGATGTCGTGTATCAGTTCATGATAATTCGTGTATTGGGTGTCAGAGCTCGCGTAACTGAGGTAATAGCTCGGTTATCGATGAGATTACCGCATATTCGGAGGTGCTTTCTCTCCTATCCGTCCAAAAGCACTCGCATAAAAGGTAGTGACCTCGCTTATCAGCGTAATTACCCACCTATCCGGTGGTGATAATCAGCGTATCGAATATAAATGGCATATCCAGTGCTGACATCTCGCGTATCCATTGGAATCCCGCGTATTCGCTGATAACTGTATAACCGTTAATGATAATTCGCGTATCCTGGGTAGTTAACTTGCATACTTGGCAGCGGTAATCCGCATATGCGCCTGTGGGACCTCACATATCCAGTGTAAACTCGCGTATCCGCTGATAATCGCATATTCATTGATGATGCCCATATCAGAGCAGTTAACTCGCATATCGGGCCACTTATATTGAGGGATGCGTCCATGGCTGCTTAGCGTTGATTAAATTTATGTCTCAGAGTACGCGTTCAACTGAATATTAAAGCTGGCATAAACTTCATGCAATGTAAGAGGACATAACAGCGTGATGAGCTGGTGGGTTTCTGCAGATCGTGATTAAATGGGCCAGGCAACCTATGTGGTAGCTGTCAATAAAAGCTAGCGTAAACTTCAGCCAATGTAAGAGGACATAACAGCGAGATGAGCCGGTGGGTTTCTGCAAATCGTGATTAAATGGGCGGGGCAACCTATCTGGTAGCTGTGAATAAAATGGTTTCACAGCAAGATGAGTCGAGGCGACTGTGCAGATCCTGAGTGCGGGCTCCAATGCCGCAGTGGATGTAATCGTGATAAGTTCAGCAGTTGTGCAGCTGTTTTGTTGGATTAGGGGTTTTAAATTTCTTCAAGAAATATGAATTAATAATTTTATGAAAAATTTGGAAAAAAAAATAATTCAAAATATGTTAAAAGGTCCCAAAATCTAGTTATTTGCCTATATTTATATTTTTCCAACCTTATTTTTCAAAGATTACAAATCATTTAGCATTGTGTAGATAATACAATAATTAACTTTCTCGTAACTAGTCAAATCACAATAGTAAAAAAATACAAATAGAAAAACGATTTTAAATCAATGATTTTAAAAATATGGAAAGAGAAAAATTTGATAGAAATTGAAATATTATATGAAAAAATAAAAATTCAGATGTTAAAGTACATAGTTTTAAATTCATATTTTTAAAATATATTTTATTTTAAAACTTAATAAACAATAAGATGTTAATGTAAAAAAAAATTGTTGTAAAAATTGAAATTTTAAATATATAACTTTAGAACTTAAAGATTCATAAACATATTTTATTTATAAAAAACAATATCCAATGTTAATAGTTTTATTAATGAAATTTTTACATCAATTAGATTTTCTAAACTATCAGTATTAAATATAGATTTTTGTAAGCTAAGTATTTGTGATGATGATGATGATGATGGTGGTTAACGTCCACTGAGACCAAATTAGTCTATCGGACCTACAATTTTCTTAATTTTTACTTGTCTGGCTTCTCGTCTTTCTTGGCGAGATTGGTGTTGTAGCTTTCTTTCTTTTCTCTACGGTCTTCCAACTTCCTTTGTCTTGCATCTCCTTCATCTCTTCTGGTTCTTGGGACATTGGTGTCTTAGCTTCGCGATCTATAGTCGGAGAAGTTTGGTTTAGGAGATCTGCTTTGCTGTTGAATGAAGATTTATTTTCTGCGGTATTCAGATCCTCATAACTGTTGATTTGTTGGGGCGGGCTTTCTCCTTGCTTGCTTTGAGAGTTGTTTCCTTCTTCCTTGATTTCTTGTGACTCATAGTTTTCTCTAAAATATTCTTCTTTGATGACAGTGTAGTGTTCTTTTTGTGCTCCTTCCCACCATGTAGATCTGTGGTGGTTTTTTCTAGCAAAATTTTTCTCAGAGGCTTTTGGGCAATTTTTGGCTAGACGCCCCGTCTCAAAGCACGAACGACATCTGAAGAGGACACTTTCATAATCAAGCTTCTGGTTCCACACATAGTCTTTACTTGTTAGGTTTATTTCAGCTGGGAATCCGGTGCTGAAATCCATTTCCACACAGATGCGTGCGTAGGTGGTTCTGGCATATCCCTCTATTTCTGGGCACCTGCAGTAAAATTTCCCAATTGCATTTCCGATGGCTTTTAGCGAGGAGAGATTCCAGAGATGCAAGGGTAGGCTTGGCAATCTCACCCAAACTGGTGCTGAGGTTATCACTGCTGTAGAGGGATCGAATGATGGGTTCCATGGTTTCATGAATAGGCCTGATTTTTCCCAAAACCAAGGGCCGGAATCTAGAATACATTGTCTGCTTTCAGGATTTTCAAAATCTACTATAAAGAAACCTCTAGCACAGGGGTAGATATTAATTTCATCAGAAATGATAGGCTTCCATACCTCCGAGATCCAATTGTGGAGTTCTATCAGCCACGGCCAAAAACCATTGAACCGGCAAATTAGGGCACTTTCGGAGAACTTCAAAGCTTCATCGAGTGAGTCCTGGGCCACTTGGATAGTGGGAGTTGGGGCTTCACTCACGATATGGGCAGGAGATTGCCCTCCAGAGACGGATGAACCACCAGTTATTTTTGCGAAGCTCGGAGCCATATTTTATGCAAATCGAAAGCCAAAAGAGATCTGCGAAGAGATCTAAAGAGACGGAATACTATCTGTGAAGAGATCCAGACGAGATCAAAATAACACCCCCATCCCGGTATCCTGAGTTATTTCGTGAATACTGCGAATACCCAGAGGAGATCTGCGAATACCCAGAAGAGATCTGCGAAGAGATCTGAAGAGAAGACCGCAGAGCTGGGGATAACTCGATAATATGTAATTCTGGAAATGTCTTTGACCGCAGAAGTTAAATGTCTTTGACTGGAGATCTGAAGAGAACTGCGAAGAGATCTGCGAAGAGATAGTAAGAATCAAAGAACGCCGAGATCTGCGAAGAGATAGTAAGAATCAAAGAACGCCGAGATCTGCGAATAGATCTGTGAAGAGATAGTAAGAATCAAAGAACGCCGAGATCTGCAGGTGAAGACCGCAGAAGAATTCCGAAGACTGCAGAAGATGATCCCGCGAAGAGATCTGCGAAGAGACGGTTATATGAAGAGATCTGCGAAGAACGCCGAGATCTGTATGAAGGATATAAACTATCAAATATTAAATATAGATTTTTGTAATTTAAGTATTCGTATGAAGGATATATTTAGATGAAAATGTAACTAAGATTGTGAAAAATTGATTTAAAAATTTAAACATTATGAGCTTATTTATGATTATAATTTATACTATTTTTTATTTCATTAAATTTTATAAGGCCAAAAATTCTATAATATGTTTATCTTTTTTAAGGTTATTGATTTTTAAGGTTATTGAGATGGACTCCTCAATTGTACCTTTAGAACTAGAGAGAGAACCACCCAGTTCTAGCAGAAAGGGGATGGCGATTGATCATTTGTAAGAAGAAACTGATGTAATTAGCTTTTGATATCACTAAACCACACACTGACCAATATAGAGTCCACCACTTGATTACAAAAATCAACATTGTAGTTTAAGAGCACTAAGGAGACTGGCTTTTGAAAAGATAACTAGAGAAGCAATAACTTTCTAAAACTAGAGGAGAGATGTGTGATTGAAGAGCACATGGCCACTTCTATAATCTCCCAAACTTCCAAGATGAAAGTGTTAAGTTACCAGCTACATATTCATAACACTTCTCCCTCTTCTGCATTGAGATAGCCATACTTACCAAGGATATCTTCATGAGTGCTAGGTAGGAAAACAACAAAATTGACTTGTGTAATAACACGATTCCACCTCCCCTCTTAGCGAGAAGGGTTGACTATGAAAATCATAAAGCATAAACATATTCCTATAAAAGTATCTCTATGTTTGTAGATTTCTTGTGCAAAGTGTAAATCCTAGTTGCAAGCTTCATCGATTCAAGATGAAAATTTTGGTACCATTAAAAGTGGAAATTTTATTTTCTCACAAAATAGAAAGGAGAGATTTGTGACAATGCTCAATATGGTGCTCTTAATTTCCTAACAATCTATAGGATAATTGTGCACGGTTTCCACAGGAAAGCTCATGTGTATATTGTGACATATTTAAAGAATAGAATGACCTCCTTTCGTTGAATGGTATGGTTCAATTCATGGGATGGATGAGGGGGGAAGACGTAGAGCATAAGTTTAGGATTTGAGTCTAAAGTCATGGATTACATTGAGACACCTGCCACAGATTTAGACCATTTTCAATCATGTGTGAGGATTTCCTGTATTGAAGGGTGGAGAGTAAATTTATTTTAGGGGGACATTGTGGCATTCAAATTTCAAAACAAGATGCATTGTTACATGTCATTCTCATTAGAGTATGAGAGAAGGGACAATTTTCTATTCAGTTGTCGTTCATGAGTTCTTTTAGCTTCATATATATTCAATTCAACTGATATTATTATATCCAAGTTTGATAAGTCCAAACTAGATTTAGGATGCTAAGTGGTTAGAGTGATGAGAGAGATTGCAAGAATGCCACAATATATTGTGCAATATTTTAGGGAAAAATCTTTTTTCTTCAAGTATGGAGTCCTAACATTTGATTTTGAAGGAATCAACAATCTGGTTTACATCAAATATGGGAGTAGTTGTGGTATCGAGGTTCTTGTTTATAGTTTATGGGAGAATATATGGAAATGTCTTCCTAGATGTTCTATGCTAGAAAGTGACAAAGATTTTTTCTTCATCTATATTTGTCATTAAACCTAGATATGAATGTTGTATAAATTATTGACTAGAAGGTTTTTAACAATTTTAAATATCTTAAATATGTCTAAATATCCTAAATATAGTATTAAGTAATTTAATTTGTTCTTCTCCATCAAATTTATATGTGTCAAATTTTAAATATATTGTAATATTGAAAGGTTTGATATATTAGATTATTTAATTATTTGTTTTTTGAAGTATTCCAAAATTCAATTTGATAGTATTTGATTTAGATAACTTAAGGAATAGTGTTGATAATCCTTCAGTTTAAATTAAAAATGTTTATAGTTTGTCAAAATTTGGCTATGTTTATTGAAAGTATGTGCACAATATTTGGTTTCTATATAGTTTTTCTTTGGTCCAATTTAAAATATAATTAGGATAGTATATAAACAATTGAAAAATATGTAGCTAGGACAATGTCCAAGCAATTCAAAATATATATAACTTTTTTGCAACTCTTTTATTTTGTATTGGATCACACACACATACAAACACAAGTACAATGTTATATATTTCATATGAGGAATATATATAATTGTCATATATATATGTATATATATTTGATAAGTATAATGTATATATTATATATATAATATATATATATATGTATATATATTGACAAGTAAAATGTATATATATTCCATATGAAAATATATATATATATATATATATATATATATATATATATTATATATATATATATATAATAGTATATATTATATATATATTATATATATATATTGCTAATGTTTGTGATGTCACTTGTGGGAATTTAACTTAGAACTAACACTTACAACAGTATACAAGTTGATTTGATTTGATGGTTGGATTGGGTTGTTGAGATATTTTCTCAACAAACAATCTCCTAGCTTAGAATCTATTAAATCTCATATGCACTATATTAGTGTTATGTATATTCGTGTGAAATGTAATAGAAAAAACAATTTTATGTGTGTGAGAAATTATGATTTCCTTCTTGGTATCAATGTTGTTCTGGGAATAAATCTCATAACGAAGGGTCAAGGAATATATACAAGTGTGAGAATATTTTTGTTATGTAAATTTTTTTTTCCAAATTGGTATTTGTTTCTTGTGTTGGTGTGAAGGAGGTGTTGTGGAGAATATTGTAAGGAGAATGGTTTAGGCTCTATGCAAAAAATTTGCAATTGTTGTCAAACAAATTTTGTACCCAAGGTTCTTGATTAATCTCTACCTTCACCTTCTTTTATCAATTTTGTGGATCATATCCCTTTTGATATTAATTTGGCAGTGCACTAAGTTAGGTCCCAAGGTTTCCAATGGATTTTTGTTTGAAATATACTAATTACAAATTTATTTTGCCTAATTAGTTCAACACAATTTTGATGGTCAGATTGTCTACCTCAATTGGCTAACAATGTTGTACTTACCCTGTGAAATGGAGGCTAAGATAAGGAGACACGAACACATTCCTTGGTGCTTTCATCACTATGGAATGCTTTCTTGGATTTTGGAACGGGAACATCTAATCATGTGAATTCCATTGCTGACTTAGCTCATGGTGTCTTTGAATTCTACCATTACAAAACCTACTAGTGGGAAAGAGATTGGTGAAGTCAATGACATTGTATGACGTGTTGACGTTGACAAGCATGGTCATGTAGTTGTTGTTTGTTGTGTCCACAAGAGAATTTCCAAAGATGAATATGGAGAGGGAGGCATAAGAAAAAATGAATGAATGTGTCATCATCACCACATTAATAAAAAAATTGAGTTGGAAAATGTGCTTGATTTAGCCACTATTTTTCTGTAATGGAATTGAATCTTTGAATCTTATTTTTTTGGATCTTGAATCTAAACCTCTTCTTCTTTGGAAACATCAACTTCATTTGGTTGGGTTCCATGGATGATAACTGGATCAAACATCTTTGCATCAAAGATTACCACTTTACTTAATTGTGTATACTTTTGATACCACAAATGGTATGTACCCTTGCAGGTAATTGCAGAGAACTCAAATTGGAATTAAGTGAAAGTAAATATTGATTTCATTATGTCCCCATTCTCAATGCTTGGCCCTAAGGTTGGAAATGATCCCATGGTATCACTATGTAAGATCTTTTTTACTAACTTGATAATTGGAATCCATAATTCCCTCTTGGTATGTGCACATTTCCCATACCATTTTGAGTTATGATGATTACTTTCACTTCGTCAGATGTAATTAGAGGATTCTTGTTTTGTCTTTATCAATTATTCCTCTAAAAAATCTATTAATCATTCCTTAAAATATGTGAAGCCATGCTATGATTTTTTTTATTCTTATGAGCTTCCCATTTTCAGTAATAAGTGTAAATATGGAGCAACAAAAAACTACAAATGGTTTTGTTATTTGTTATTTATTTTGGTAATATCCATTTGTGTCAAATGGAAAAGGTGCATAACCAATTAATGAATAGAGTGGCATAGTTCAAGCTAGTAGTGCTTGATGTTGTTGTTCAGAGCTGAGAGAACATATTGTTGATTTATTTATGAGAATCTATTAGAACCTCATGAATCTTGTTGTTATTTGGTACTTCAATATCAACAATAACATGTTATCTATGTATGCAAGTGTGTAACTGAAGGAAGATTAGTTGTATAATGGATTTTTGGATATGCTCAATATCTAGACTACCTACCTATATAACTATCTAAATTGTAATTTATTGTACTTTCGTAGATGGAAGTAAGTTCAAGAGAAATTTATTATTGAGATTTTCATGCAGTCAAGAAGATTCAATTCTACAAGTACATCATTCATGGTCAGAGGCAATTATATTTTAAATGGAGGTCAAGTGGTAGCTCAAAATTGTCATGGTGAAGAAGCTTATGACCTATTATCCTATCTGCAAAATGTCATCCACAAGGCCCATCATGAAAATTCTTGGGAATATCATGAATCTCATGCTCACACACCATCTAATTCTTTGATCAAAAAAGGTTTGGAAGAGGTAGCCATCCACCACAAATACTAGACATTTTTGAACAATTTCTTCTCTCTTGGAGAAAGGTGACAGGGAAGCTTTCCCATAAGAAGGAATTTGGAAATGAATGCATACAAAGGCGAATATGTGGATTTTGAAAAGATATGCTCATATTGGAAAGAGTGTTCAATATCCATATCATCAATAACATTAGTCATTCTAGAAATAAAACTTGCAACAACATTAGCCTTCTTGGGTTTATCTACAATAGTAATATCAAATTCCTAGAGTGAAACTAATGACCTAGTAAACCTAGAATTATCAATTGGATTACTCATTAAAAATAAACTAGCAGAGTGGTTAATATGCACAAATGTTTGGTAACGAATAATGTAATGACTAAATATGTTGATAACATAAATAACAACAAAAACAACCATTTTTCTATGATAGTATAATTTACCTTTGTAGCGATCAAGTTCTTGTTGATATAATAGATGGAATAATTTCATTTTTCCTCCCATTTTCCCACACAACCCTAACAATTGTATAAGAAGAATTAATAGAAATGTGGAATGACAGACTCCAGTTGGGTCCTTGCAAAATAGGAGCTACTATTACACATGATTTTAACCATGCAAAGGTGTTGTTACATTTTCAGTCCAAAAAAAATATCTATCCTTTGTTAATAGGGAAAAAAATGGGAATGCAATCTTGGAATTTTTTTCTATAAACTGTTTGTAATAATCTACTTGCCCAAAAAAGCTACATACCTCCTTCTACATCTGAGGAATGGGAATTCTTAGAATTACCTCCACATTTATGGATCCACTTGTATGCTTGCAATAGAGATATAATAACCTAAAATAATACCTTCAAACATCATCATGTGACACTTATCAATAATGGGACTAAGGTGAGTTTGTATACAATTATCAAGTACATTTTCAAGGTTATTGAAGGCTTCTTAAAACTCATCCCCATAGGGTGAAAATTCATTCGTAAATATTTCTTGATAGTTGTTGACCATATCATAAACAAAAAATTAACACTAAACATTGGAAGGTTGCATGTGAATTACAAAATCCAATAAGTATGACCTTTACGAAAATGTACCCTAGGAAAAAGTGAAGGTAGTTGTTTCTTGGTCCTTAAGAGTAATTTTAATTTGATTATAGCCATTAAATCCATCGAGGAAAGAGAAATATTTTTTAGCAGAGAGAATATATAAGACCTGATTAATAAAGGGTAATGGAAAATGGTCCCTTTCAGTGGCTTTGTTTCGCTCCCTACAATAGACTCTTCACTTCCCATTTTTCTTAGGGAAAATAAGAGGTGGACATATCCATCGATTGTTAGAAATTGGAAAGATAAAAAGTTTCTTTAAGAACTTTTGAAAATTTTCCTTAACAACACTTTTCAAGGCTCGATTCATTCCGTGTTGAGGATGCTAGACAAGATGAGATCCTTTCTTTAGATAAATATGATGAATGAAAAAAGTAGTATGAATACCCTTCATGTCCTTATAATTCCACACATGGTATTTTTTATTATTTCTCAATAATTGCATCAATCTCTCATTTTATGCAGAAGATAAATTAGGGTTAGTATTTGAAGTATTTGTAGGCACTTTCTCCACTTGAAATCCCTTAAGGCTAGCTGTCATAAATATTTACTCTATAAAGGATCTTCAAGAGTCTCTTCCTCACTAGATGTGTCTATCAAAACACTTAATAGATGATATGTTGATGGTGTAAAAATAGAAGGGTCATTAACAAAGCAATTAATAATATCATCCTTAGTCTCATTTTTAAAATGTAACGTTTTTCCTATAGTGAACAATGGAGGTGTATTAGCTTCCTTTGCTTCAAACTAAGAACATAAAGGATTATGACATTCCAAACTTGGTTTAGCTAGAGGGTAAAGAAGAATATATTTTCTAGTGTTACCATCAGTGATGGAAAAAAACATAGATTTACATACAATAAAATCATCTGTTATGACCAAACATGGCTTGCCTAAAATTAGAGTATGCCCCCCTAGGCATGTTTTAGGCTGTAACACTACAATATACTAGATGCCACCAATAATCTACTAAATAATAACATCGTCCAATATTTCTTCAGGTTCGATCTTAGACCTATCTACCAATTCAAAAATAGCGGGAGTTGGGCTCAAGTTGACAAGCTCAATTAGTTCAACAATTTCCCTAGTTATTATATTCATTGTCACTCCTATGTCAACCAAGATATTTGGAAGAGTTGTAAGTCTAGTATAAACAACGATTAGTAGGTTAGAAGAGTACTCATATTTATTAGGTGTATTATCCCATAAAACCAATTTTGATAATTTTCCAATTACATGTACAATAGAGAGATCCAAAGGTTTCCTACTTAGATTTATGACCCATAATTCTCTAATTACTTTAGCATAAATTGGAACATGTCATATTGCTTGAAGTAAGGGAATCAAAACATGCAAGTTCTTCAACTCCTTGAAAAATTTGGATTTATACTTAGGAGTGTTTTTAACTTTAGTTAATCTTTTAGGAGAACATGGATGTAAAGAAGTATCATTACTAGCAGTTATTACAAGTATCATAGTCAAGATAATATTTGATGTTATAGTGACATTAGAGATATCACTGGTTGTTACCGTGATGTTAGTAGTAGCACTAATTGTTACAAATTCATGGGTATCATCAATTGTTTCAACACTAGTCGTAACATTAATTGTTATAGTATGTTGTTTTTCTAGAGATCCTTGAATTAAGTTTCCTTTTCCTGATTGTAATTATATTTCATTGCATTCCACATATGAGATACAATATGTAAAGAGAATTAACATTTGAACTTGTTACATTTCCTTATTATTGGGATTAAGGTTAGGTTTTATTGGTATCTGGGACATAATGGGAGACCACCCATAAGCATATTATAGGGAAATTGTAACTATTATTGTTGCATTAGGATCTGAATATGCCTTTGGTTAGGAAAAACAATCCCTCACTATGTATGAAGTCCTAAAGGAGAAGGCCACTACGGCTAGGGTGTAGGGTATTGGACCAAAGGGGGATTAGGGGGCTACCATGCAGCTATTGGATATTGAATTTTTTGTGGAGTTTGGTAAGGAACATACATACCAAACCAAGAAGAGAGGGGATTTTGCACCATACCTTATGGTTGAGGCTTACAGGGCTTCTTGGTTCCAATAAAATATGATTCTTCAATATTTTCCCATCGCTCCTTATAGATTTATTTTAATCTAAGAAATTAGGGAATTGCTTTCTAGAATTATCATGCTCACATATATTGTAGCTATTAAGTGGGGAATTTCCTTAGAGGATGTTTCTTCCTCCACTAAGAGTAGAATATAGCCAGATAATTTTCTACTTCAATCTATTTATACTTCTCTCATGACACATCAAGCTGAGAGGAGAATAATCTCATAATGTAAGTTTTCAAATTCAATATCAGATTTCCAATTTATAGTCATGTTTCTCTAGTATTGGCTAACTTTAAAATGTTGGTAGAAGCATCATGTGGCATAGTCTCGTTTCTTGTTGATCCTTTTGAACTTCTTCAACAAATTTGAAAATATTCATCATAAGGGTCCTTACATTCCTCTTACATTCCTCTTATCAAAAATATTTTAATTATTTCATTGTTTAGATCACTATGAAGAGATCTCTGTAAATTATACTAAAGGTGCTTAACATAATCTTCCAAATTTTCATCCGGTGTTTGAGTTATTCATAATAATTATCTCTTCTAATATTTGGAATGACAGTAATCCTAATACTTTTATAAAAATGTCTTCTTCATCTAATACTAGGAGGCAATAGAAGCCCCACTAAGTCCCATAAACCATATTAGTTTCGCTCCCTTTAGTGTGGTAGGGAACAATTTTAATTTTTGTTCATCATTGGTATAATAATAATTCCTATAAAGTACACCAAACTCAAAGATAAATGTATGAAGATATTTAGTAATTGTACCATGAAAAGTAGGAAGTGCAGAAAAAAGGATGTTCTTTAATGGGGCCTATCACTGGAGATTCTCAGTGGGAACTCAAAGGTTGTAACTGATCTCCCTACAATTTGGTTTTATCTAAAATCTTAAGGATTTTGTACAAATATTACATGTGGCTCCCCTAATGGAGGAGATTCATCTCTTTTTAATGGTGAGGGTTGATTAGGTTGTTCATGCTACTTATGTTCCTCCAACTATTCATATTGTCTAGGTGGTCCTAATGTTTTCTGAACACCCTCTATAACAAAATGTTGAGCAGGTTGTTTCATAACGCTGCATAAATTTGGGATGCACTAACTAAATGTTCATTGTTTTATAGTTTATTCTAAATCACATTCATCCATATCACCTTCTCCCTCTATTAAATCTTGATATCCTTCCCTTACTGATATAAATGGACTAGAAAATATAGGGCTCATCTCTGAGATCTAAGGTTCATAAAATTGCACTTCCCTAATAAGTGCACCCAACATAAATAACTAAATGGATGATGCAATATGTAAAACAATCTTACCTGATACTTTCTTGTTAGGTGTTATTCCACTGATGGATGATTCAAATTCAAATTTTGAGGTGATATCTTATATATATGTTACTCTATCAAAATCCTGATTCTTCTTCTTTCTCACACTTCTTCTTATACCTCGACAATTAGTTTCTTTGTGGGCACTATGTTTTATTCTTCACTATGCATGTAATGCAATATTATGTGCCCTAACGCCTCATGAGGCTCATCCAACTTTAGTATGTTGAAGCAACGCATAGGTCCTTACCTGTCATCTTACCACTTGGGAACGTCAAAGCTAATCACACACATGCACCTCTAATATACCCCTTAGTAATGGAATGAAATTATTGGGTAGATCAATTGTCTTTTAAATTTAGAACGACCAATCTCAATCAAACATAAATTGTCAATCTGGGTAGAAATTTTGTTTCAAAGATAGTGTGAAAAATAAATGAAAGAAAAAATGGCAACATGTGTAAGGAAATATAAAAATCATAGATATCACTCTCAATCTTATTTGCACATAAATTTTCAATATATGTAGGCTTTTTGTTTCAAATCTAGTGAGAAAAATATATGCAAGAGAAACTGAAAACTTGTGGTAAGGAAATATAAAAACCATAAGTATCACTCTTAGTACTCCATCACAATTGTCATTACACTACAAAGATTTCTCAAATTTTTATAAAGGAAAGAAGCACATGCTTCAAAATGAATCATTCTATCACATTATCACTCTTATTAAAAAAGAAACAACACTCCTGGAAACCATTCAACATTCAACAATCGTTGAAACAAACATTCAATTAAATAAACAAATGAAAAAAATATAAGGGAAATCACATAACCATCACACTAATTAAGGGAATGGTCTAGGATATATGTTGTTACACAATAATAGACACCACAATCCTCCAAGTATTTGAGGCATGAATAAGATCTGTAACAATAATAATAAATCACACATAAATCATAACTAAGAGGATAAGTATACCACTCCAATACCTGTCTGACAAGTGCCCCTACTAAGAAGGAGGACCCTTCCCCCTTAGGAGGCATTGGTGAATTGCACAACACACAAAATAATAAGGAAAGAGATATTGAGCCATGAATGGTAGAGATTTGCATTAATGAAAGTTGCAGTACTAGATTACAATGTCGATACTCCTTCCTCTAATACCTATCTATGCATGCCTTATGGGAAAGGAGTACATCCTTTTATAATATCATATTACATTACATTCCTCTTTTCAAAAGGAAGGATCATCATGAGAATCTCCTCATTCTCATTTGATCGAAATCGAGAGGACACATTAATTATCTTATAACAAATTATCTTAATTGAAACAAATTTGTAACAACTTTTCTAACTACAATGAATTATCAATTGGGAGATACTAAATATTTCATCTAAGGGAGTTGTGTTGTCCATGAATGTCTCTTTTCAATCAGTCAAGCTAGCACTGACAGAATGCTTATCCAAATCGATATTCGATATTAAGCATAGGAGAACAAAGTATAAGAAAAAAAACCTTATTTTTGTGATAGTAGTGTCACTAGATTATTTGTTCCATCTTTAGCGAGGCAAAACTAGGAATATATAGTCCTTTAACAACATCTCAACAAGTAACATAACCTAAAACAACACTTCTTCAATTTATTAATAAAATACGCTAAAGCAATTAGCTTTTATGTCAAAATACAACCAAAACCAGATAATAAGGATGACATACAAAAGGAAACATAATTTATTCAGTAGTGACTAATGAAGTGATAGGGCATGGATTTTAAAGTCAAAATGGTAGGAAAAGGTAGGGAAAATAGGTGCAAAATAATGACAATTACGCATCCCAACAATCACATTCAACACTATTTTTGAATATCAAATTATTTTTCCCATTAATTTCACCCTTAAATCATGCCTTGATCAATTTTTTCTTTATGACATAGACACTCACACTATTTGTGCAAGATATTAAGATCTTGTATTGATTAGTAAGGATATACTAGCTATAATTTCACAATTTCTACCATAAATGTTAAAAATACAATAGTATAAACCATAAAACATCAAATGTTTCTAAATAAAAATCTAATAATGGAAGTTGGAACCCCAATAAATGATTGGGTTTTGAATCCAAACATGAACAAATGGGTCCTCCTTTTAGTTCTATCAAAATGTAAAGGGTTGTATGAGAACATTGCTAAGTTGTTTCAAGTTTTTTTTGTATAAACAAAGCGAAAAAAGACTACTATTTTAACCTTATTACTATTTGCAATTTTATTTAAAAAAAATACAGTAGAGAGTTGTGTTTTTTATGATTATAGACTTAGTTTGATAGCTAGGAGAACAAAAATGTAAAGATGTAATCGATAGTAACTTTTCTTTTCATCCTAAAATACTTCATTCTTATTGAACTAACACCACACTTGA
Source organism: Pinus taeda (assembly GCA_000404065.3). Taxonomy (NCBI): domain Eukaryota; kingdom Viridiplantae; phylum Streptophyta; class Pinopsida; order Pinales; family Pinaceae; genus Pinus; species Pinus taeda. Next base: position 25,107 of record APFE030201966.1, read on the forward strand.
CTAGTAGTATTATTGAAGAAAACCAAGGAAATATTACAATCGTATGATAATATTACTATTAGTTATTACGAACAACAAAAAAATAAAACATATGCATATGTTAATCATAAGGAAAGATTACACTAAAAAAATTTATACACATACACACAAGTATGGGAGCATGTATACTTAGAGTGGGCCCTCATCTGGAATTGCATTTCCACTATGTTAGTCATCCATGCTACAGTTGAAGACTTAGATTGAAAAGAGAGATATTTTTGTGTGAAATTGACTTTTTCCATTATATATGCCAAGAAAACTACTCATTCTATGTTTATTAATAGGTCTTAAATATGTATATTTGAGCTAAGATAAATTATAGAAACAAATAAAATAGAAGTAAAAAAAAATTTGTCAATATTTTGACTCTATTTAGAACAAAATTGAATCCACCGTTCACCACAACATATGTTTAGCAATCAGTTTTCTCAACCTCAAAATATTGTACAAGAACAAATCTGAAGGGTTCTAGATACTCTTGGGTTCCTTAAGCATCAATGACAAGAAATATTGGGTGCAGATGATTCCATAATAATTGAAAGGCAAAGTTGGAACCCAACTAGACTCCATGATGCTGGTGGAAATTTTCCAAAATAGGGTAGTGATATTCTCCTTTTCCATTGAAAAAGTGGTTTAAAGGTACAATGAAAATCCTATCAATACCTTTAAACAAGGCCATTATAAAATAACCATGTACTCAATTATAATCCAACATTAATTTACAAAAAAGACTACATACCAAAATAACCAATTTTCATGAACTATAAATAGAATTACTAAGCATTATACTTTTGAAGTTCATGGGCCAAGATAAGAAAGAAATAGGGAGGGAATGAAGGCTAGTATAAAATGGAAAGGTATTTTATAGGTTTAATAAGTACCATTTATGGAGGTCGATATATCCTTCGTTTCCAAAATGTTGGCATGCCCAACACAACCTATCAATCTTAATCAGGAAATTGACCATGTAAGTCAACCCAATTATAGCGTGGATAACCAAATTCCTCTGATGTGTAAAATACCAAATACCTTTGTTCCTATGTCCAATGGTCATTCTCTAAAACATATTATGATTTTGTAATTACTTTCTAATCTTTTATTGACCACCATATCGATACGAAATGAAAATACAATTCTATCGATCATATGCCAATATTTCGAAGGGAGATGGCATAAAAATCTTCCCTGTACATTACCATGCTAAATAAGGAAGAGGCCATTGGGCCCTTATATGTCAAGTAGACACGTTTTTCAGTCCACTTGTCATGAGAGTTGACCAATGCCTGAATGACATAGTATCATAGATAACCTCATAATATGGAAATTCTACTGACATTTTCTTTTGCTTAATAATGGTTGCATTCAAAGGATTGGAAATAAATTTGAAAGGGTATTATTGAATCATTGAAGGTATAGTATATTCATCTTAGACAATGATGTTGAAGGTAACTTTTATATTTTTGTAAAATATAGATGCCTCTTTCAATCAAACCTTATTGTAAACAAAATAAGGAAATTCCGTCAACTAGATGTATCTAGCTAAAGTGTTAGGGTTCCATTTGGTATTCTTTCTAAGAATAAAATTAAATTATTATAACTCACACAAAAGGTCCAAGTCATGCTAATAGGTATTAGAAAATGCCTTTATAATTGATCCCAAGTAATCATATTATAAGCCTTACCTAATACTATATATTGAACTCTATATTTAATCCACCTTTTTTGAGGAAAACCTTATATATTATAGAAATAAGTTTACAAATAAACCCTTGGAGTTTAAAGTCTTAGGTGTCCTAGAGTTGATTTTGATACCTAGTCAATTCTTCTTCGTAATGTTTGATTCTATTCTTCCATTTGCTTATGGAATTATTTCTGCTTCAGTTTTTGAATGCTTTCATGTAAAACTATTTATAAATGTTATTGACATAAAAATATCATCTTTAATTATTCAACCAAGAAAGTAAATATTCCATGGTAAAAGTTCGTATGTGTTTCGTGTGATATCATCCACGATCATGTTGATCAATTTTTGAACAAAGGCGATAATATTATCCATTTTAGTAACGGGGAGATCCATTGCCTGCTAATTTCATTCATGGCCTAATTCATATGACACTTCCTTAAGCTCCTCTCCATAGATCCTATTCTCATCATATATATTTTCTTATTTTTTATTCCTCTAGCGCCAATATTGTCTATCATTTTTGTTGGTTGCATGTTATATTCTTTGCACCAATAGTCACAGACATGGGGGAGTCATAGGGGGGTTGCAATGCACCTATTGGGGGGTTTAAGGGGGGCTATATCCTCCCTGTACGAGAACTGTGGCAATGGTTTTGGACCTATATTACGTGGGCAGACCTACCTATGGTTTTGGGCATGGGTTTTGCACATAATTTTGGGGATGATGGTTTTCTTCCCATGGTATTTTGTAGATCCAGTCAAGGGAGCTATGATTGTGTTTTGATCTAGGATTAATGGATTGGGGTTTAGGAATGTCTTCACATGTATATATATGTATTGGTAACATTAAAAATAATATAATGAAAAACCAAACTAGTAGTCCCGATTTTAGGATCTAGGGGAAATCTCTGTGTATTTTTTTTATATTCTCATCATTGTTTATTTTCTATTTTCTAGAATTTGTATGTAGTGTAGAGGGTTAAAACCTACATTTGGTATCAAAGCGAGGTTTTCGCTTCAAGGGGATGCAATTTCTAGTGAGGGGTTTAACTCAGGCCCGTGGAAGACCTTGTTGAATGGGAGATATTTGGGATGAATTCTTGCGGTGAAAGAAGATGGAAAACGGTGGAAATATTGATATCTAGAAAGTTAATGGTTAGAGTTTTGAGTTGTGGAAACTCAAGATGGAGGATATTCTAGTGGATAAAAATATGTGGATCATAGTAAATCGAAGTACTAAACAAATGACAATGTTAGATGAAGATTGGGCAAAGTTATATCAGAAAAAATAGAGCACAATATGGTTGTGTATCTTAGGTTCAATATTGTTGAATGTATCAGGGAAATATATGGCGAAGTCTTTGTGGGAAACTTTAGGGACTTTGTACCAATGTAAGTCTCTCGTGAACAAACTCTTCCTATGGAAAAAACTATATAACTTGAGGATGAAGGATGGAGACCTGGTGACAAAGCGTATGGATGCCTTTAATACTATGGAAAGTCAGTTGTTATATATTGATATTAAAATTTAAGATGAAGATAAGTGCATCAATTTTATTTGTTCTATAGCATATTCATGGGATAGTCTAGTTGTTGCAATAGGTAGCAATACAAATTCCTTGAATTTTGATGAAATAATATCATCCTTTCTATCAGAGGAGATGAGACAAAAAAATATGGAGGGCCAGAATAAATATGCCTTGTCTATATGAGAATGGTCCCAAAATAGAAACAAAAATAAGTCCTCGAGTGGGAGATATAAATCTAGAGGAAGATATAAATCTCTGGGAAAACCTGTAGAGGTGTGTTAGAAATGTAGAAAGGAAGGGCACCTCAAAAAGGATTGTATATCTAAAGTTCCTGAGAAAGGAAAGGGATTTGATGATGATCCTTCTACAGAGGTGAAAAACACCTCATATGAATGTGGTGATTTGTACTTGGCTTCTTCTTCAAGTACACATGTAGATAATGAGGCATGGTTAATTGACTCAGGTACATACTTTTATTTCACTCCCCATAGGGAGTGGTTATGAAAGTATGAGAAATATGATGGTGGAGATGTCTTCTTAGGGATGATAAGAAGGTTAAAATCATCTGATGTGGAAAAGTCAAGCTAAATTTGCAAGGTGGAAGGATTAGAACACTTTTAGGTTTTTTGTATATTCCCACATTTGCTATAAATGTGATTTTTCTAAGAAAGATGGATGGTGCAGGTGTAAAAACAATGTTCGAGAGAGATACATGCAAGATGTTTCAGGAAGCATTGATATTAATGTGGCGAGTTTGGATTGGAACCTTGTACAAGATTTTGGGTTGCATTGTTATTGATCGATGCAACAGTTCTATGGTTCTTAAAGTGGAGCAAAAAATCTAGTGGTCTCTAGTGAAAATACCATGCTATGGCATCAAAGGCTTCGACATATTAGAGAGAGGTAACTTCGAATACTTCATGGGAATAGTATGGTAAAAGGTATTTCTAATTTCTCTCTAGATTTCAATTTCGATGAACATTATGTATGTCGGAAGCAGGAATCAAGGGATTTCCACCTTTGGTTCTACGAGGGTGAAAGGGATATTAGAACTTGTGCAAAATGATGTGTTTGGACTTATTTTGGTTCCATCACTAGATAATTCTGTGTACTATGTATCATTTATAGATGACTTCTCAAGGAATACATGGATATATTTCCTTAGAAGGAAATATAAAGTCTTTAACAAGTTTAAATAATTTAAGGCTTTGATGGAAAACTAGACAGAGAAGAGGATAAACATGCTGAGGTTAGATAATGGTGGAGAGTTTTGCAAGAAGGAATTTGAAGATTTTTGTAAGAAGCTTTATATAGCATGGTAGAAGACTACTCCATCAACACCTCAAAGAAATGGAGTTTCAAAAAGAATGAACATGATGTTGATGGAAAAGGAAAAAAGCATGCTTGTTGGTGTCAAGTTAGGATAGGAATTTTGGGTAGAGGCGATGGAGACTACATGTTACCTGGTTAATAGATCACCTTCATCAGTGTTGGAGGATAAGACTCCACATGAGTTATGGGCTAGTAAGAAACCCTCTCTTTCACATCTAAGGGTATTTGGTTGTAATGAATATGTACATGTTCCAAAAGGTGAAAATAACCAAGTTGGATCACAAATCTGAAAGGTGCATCTTTATTTAGTATAAGGATGGTTTAAAAGGTTATACGATTTGGAACCCAAAAACAAGGTTGTGTACAATTGAGATATGGTATTTAGAGAGGTGAAATATGTTATTAAACATGAATTCCTACCAAAGGAACCTAAGAATATAGAGTTTGAGCTACGGGAGGAAGAATCAAAATCTATAACAAAACCAAAATTATAATATGAAGAGCCACAAACTCTAGCTTTGAGAAGATAAATTCGAGAAAGAAGACAACCAGAAAGGTATAATCCATCTACTTTTGTTCAAACTTTTCTTTATCTATTATTGATGATGATCCTAGAACTTTTGGGGATGCAGTATATTTAAAGGATGGAAAACTCTAGAAAGAGGCCATGGTTAATGAAATGGCATCTTTGGACAAAAATGAGGCTTGGGATCTAGTGGAGTTGTTTCCTGGAAGGAAAACCATCGGAATAAAATGGGTGTTTAAGGGGAATATGAATGCACAAGGAAAGGTGGAGAAATAAAAAGCCTGGTTGGCATCAAAAGGTTATTCCCAGGTGTCAAGAATTGATTTTAGTGATATTTTTTCTCCTATTGAAAATGTGGCTTCTATTAAATTACTTTTATCTATTGTAGCTTCTTTTGATTTTCACATAGAATAGATGGAAGTGAAGACAACATTTATTCACGGGGATCTAAAATATGACATCTACATGAAGTAACATAAAAGCTTTGTGGTGACGGGTAAGATAGAACTAGTATGCAAGTTAAAAAATTCTTTGTATGGGTTAAAAAAATCGCCAAGGATGTGGTATCATAAATTTGATACATATATATGGGGACTTAGCTTCACGAGAAGCAAATAAGATCAGTATGAGTATTTTAAATTAATTTTTCACCATGTTATTTATTTGGTCTTGTATGTGGATGATATGCTACTGATTAGAAATAACAAAGAAATTACCTATTATTTGAAGACCCAATTGTCCTCCAAATTTGACATTAAGGATCCTGGTGCTAAAAACTATATTTTGGGCATGAAAATTAAATGACATCGAGGAAAGAGGAAGCTCTCGTTAAACCAGTGGAAGTATGTCAAGCAAATATTACATAGGTTTAATATGTAGGGTAGTAAATTGGTGAGGGTTCCTATTCCTGTAGGTGTAAAGTTATACATTGAACAATGTCCAAAGACATAAGAAGAGGAAGATAACATGCCCTATGTTCCATATGAAAGCGGAATCGGTATCTGATTGTATGCAAAGGTCTATACTAGACTAGACATTGCACATGTAGTGGGAGTATTGAGCAGGTTTATATCAAAACTAGTGAAGGATCATTGGACAATAATGAAGCATGTTTTTAGGTATTTACGTGGCACTAATGATTATTGTTTGTGCTACAAAGGAAAATCGAGATTATACAGAGTTTTGGACATCCATAGCTTTGTTAATGTAGGCTAGGTTAGAGATTTGGATCAGAGAAGATATACACATGGGTATGTGTTTAACCTATTTGGAGGTGTAGTCAGTTGGATGAGCAAGAGATAGTCTATAGTGGCACTTTCAACTACAGATGAAAAATACATGGTAGCCACTCATGCAAGCAAGGAAGAAGTTTGGTTGCATAGATTGTGTTCAAGTATGGGGTTAGTACATCGAACTATTAGTATAGACTGTGACAACCAAAGTGAAAATTTCTTGGCAAAGAACCATTCCTATCATTAAAATAAAAATCACATTGATCTTCAGTCTCACTTTGTGAGTGATATCATTGAGGACGAAAAGTTGTTGGTGGTAAACGTGGACACTTCGAAGAATGTTACAAATGCATTGACAAAGTCTATAAGCACTGAGAATTTTTCTGTGTATAGAAACAATGGGCATTACACGGTTGGAGCAATGACTAATCTCTCTTGTTACCCCATGTGTGAAAAAGAAAACAATGTGGGAGAATGTGGGGTGTGTGTTATATTCTTTCCATGAGTAGTCGCACGTGTGGGGGGGTCACAAGGCGGCTGGAAGCCCCCCTTATTTCTTGTGTCAGGGGCAAAAGTAGGGTCATAATTGGGCGCATCACCCCCTATTGGTAGGTTTCAAGGGGGCAATATCCCCCTACATGGGGTCTGGGACAGTGCCCCAAGAAATTGTTTTTGGACCCTATATAAGGTTGGCAGACCTACCTATGGTTTTGTACATAGGTTTTGCGCATGGTTTTGGACATGATGGTTTTCTTCCCATGGTATTTTTTATATTCATTCAAGGGAACTAAGGTTATGTTCTAATCCAGGTTTAGTGGATTGGGCTTTATGAATGCTTTGGCATGTATATATATACTTATTGTAACATTGAAAGGAATATAATGAAAAATCAATCTGGTAGTCTCGGTTTTGGGATCCTTGGGAAATCTCAGTGTATTTGTTTTATATTCTCGTCATTGTTTATTTTCTATTTTTTAGAATTTGTATGCATGTAATTTGTTTACATGGTTAAAACCTACAATTTTTTCATCAAACTTGTGGTTTCCTTCCTTAGATGGTTGTGTTAAGATTTTCTTTGGGTTAGAAATTTGTTTCTTGGCATCTCCCAGATTCTTTTTAACGTTTGCATTTCTAATATTAAGCTTCTTTACAAGTTTTTCTAGTTTAGTGTATGTAGACTTACGATGGAATTCAAATTTAGATGGAACATAATACATAACATTTTATTATCTTGGAATAATCTTTGAAACACTTCCCTTTCCTTGGTCCTTGAATTGAAGGAACCAATTCTTGTGGCATTTCCTCATTTTTATTCTCATCCATATTAACATGTTCACTCTAGAGGGAGGATGATTCTATTTCAATATCTAGTGGCTTGTTTCTCATTTCCCAATAGTTGTAATGTGTGGATTTGTCTCAACTTTTATAGGAGTCATTTCTCACTTCTATTATGACCAAATCCTATTCTTAATTGTTTTCACAATAGTCATGATCAAGTATGAGGGTTCACTTTATGTTTGTGAGGCTATATAAACAAAGGTTTTAACCTCCATTTAAAGCTTTTAAGTCAACAATTAGCATGACATAAATGCCTTCCATTTTCATCCTCTTTATTGTAATTTTTCCGCCACATGGATTTCAATCAATGCCACTTCTAGATATTTCAATATTTTTTTTAAATACAAACATCAGCCTTATGACAGTCACCAAAGAATACTCATCACTCTTATGATGGACATTATTATGGCTAATAACATCAATAATATAGCACATTTGTCAATTTTTTTTTCTTGTTGTTGATATATTGATGCTAAATTTTTTGTTTCTCTTTAAAATGATGTTCTCGGGGTGTCGGTAGATAAATACCAAAAAAAGTTGAGCTTACAATGGCAAGTTTCAATTAAGTAAGTGTAATTTCAGTAATAGACTGACCACATTGATCCTTGGTCATGTGACACCATAACAATCCTATTTCTGTTAGTATTTCAATGACGTATTAGTCATCCTTTCATGGATGTAATAATGCATGGTATGTATCATAATTATGACAAATTTGGAAAACTATGATAATGCAACTCCATTACATTCCAAATTTAGTAAAACACACTTTTGTCATTACAAAGGTGAAATGTCATCACAATAGAGACAAAATTCCATGAAGAAATGGCTTAATTTTTATTAGTGTTAGATGAAAGTGAGATTTTCATTTGAGCAAATATACCAATTTAAACTAAAAAAATACTTTCAAAGAACAACAGGAATAAAACAAAACAAATATGATACTGATAGATATCTAGTAGCTTTATGCAAAAAATATTACTCAAATGTAATATAGAACTATAAATATATCTCCTTTTAAGCCTAAAAGGTACCTTACCAGTGATTAAAATAATCATTAATTATTATAAACTAACAATAGTGCTAGGAAAAGATAATTGTACCTACCAATCAAAGGATAAATAAGAATTGAATTATCTCTTTATTAAGTATCCAAAAAAAGGTAGTACTCAATAATGTTTATGGTTTAGGGGCTACAACCAAACTAATAAATTTTGCCTATGCTTCATTTTGGTTCATCCCTCCTTAAGAAAAACAACTCATCTCGTGCTAACCCAGACACTTGTGCTTTGATTGAGCTTTATCTTTTGCATGTTGGCTTGTGTTTTTTTTACTTTCTTTACTTTGTAACCCACAATTGAATCTTTGGACTTGGTTTCAACCCATTTTTGGGCTTGCCTTAGTGAATCGCATGATCCTTGAGGGAAACCAACCTTGCTCTTGGGAATTGTACAGTCCAAGCCAATAGTGATCCTTCATCTCCATAATTGTGTAGATCTAGTTGACAACTAGCCTTCAGCTAGGAAACTGTGTAGAACATGAGAGGCATTCAATAGTCACTCAATCCAAATGTTGCTCGATGCATAAGCCAAAGGGTTGCACAATCCTTCCTAGAACTACCCAATATCTCTGGGAAATGCATGGAAGATTTTCCAGCAAAATAAAAAATAACGAGTGGTGCAAATAAATTCTCAGTGCAGTACAAACAATTTCTCTAACCTGAGAGAGCAGGTCTATCCATGAACAAAAAATATATGGAAAACTTCCTTAAGCTATAATCCTAGCCTAACCTAACTACCCTACATTAGCCTATCCTACTCTAGCCTACTCTAGTGTAGCCTAACATAGTCTTGCCTACTCTAGCCCACTCTACCATAGTCTCGCCCACTCCAAGCTACTCTGGCCTACTGTAGCATAGCCTACTCTACCTTACTATATCCTAGCCAAGCCTAGCCCACTCTCTCCTAGCTTATCCTACTCTAGCCTAGCCTACTTTGGTGTACTCTAGCCTAGTCTAGCCCACTTTACCCTATTATAACCTAGCCTGTTATATCCCAGGGTAACGTTGTCTAGCCTATATTAACCTAGCCTAATGTAAACTAACCTCACCTACTCTAGCTAGCCTAATCTACTCTAGCCTAGCATAACCTAGCCTAACCCACTCTATCCTAGCCTAACCTACTCTATCCTAGACTAAACTAGCCTAGGATAGCCTACTCAAGCATAACCTAACCCAGTATAGCCTCGCTTACTCTAGCCTACTCTACCCTAACCTAACCTACCCTAACCTAGCCTAACCTATTCTACTTTACTCTAGCCTAAACTACTCTATCCTAGTCTATCCTAGTCTATCCTAGCCTAACCTATTCTAGCCTAACCTAGCCTTACCTACTCTAGCCAAGACTAAACTGTCTTAGCCTAGCCTACTCGAACATAGCCTAACCTACTCTAGCCTAACCTAATCTTGCATAAGCTACTTTTGCCTATTCTAACCTAGCCTAACCTAGCCTACCCTACCCTACTCTAGCCTTTCCTAGCCTTTCCTAGCCTTGCCTAACATAGCTAGCCTAGCCTAGCCTAGTCTAGTCTAACCTAACCTACTTTAGCCTAGTCTAGCCTACTTTAGCCTAGCCTAACCTAGCCTACTCTAGCCTACTCTAGCCTAGTCTACTCTAGCCTAACCTAGACTACTCGAGACTAGCCTAGCTGACTCTAGCCCACCCTTAGCTATCCTAGCCTACTTTTACCTAGCCTACACTAGCTTAGCATAGTCTAGCCTAGTCTAGCCAAGCCTACTCTAACTTAGCCTAGCCTAGACCGTAGCCTACTATGGCCTAGCCTAGCCTAACCTACTATAGCCTAGCTTAACCTAGCCTTTCTTATGCTACCCTAGCCAACACTAGCCTAACCTAGCCTACTCTAGCCTACTCTAGCCTAACCTAACATAGCCTAGCCTACTCTAGCTCATTCTAGCCTAGCCTAGCCCCTAGGTTAGCCTACTCTAGCCTAGAATACTCTAACCTACTATAGCCTACTCTTGCTTACTCTACCCTAGTGAAGCCTAGCCTACTCTATCCTAGCTTATCGTACTCTAGCATAGCCTATTCTAGCCTACTCAAGTTTAGCCTAACACACTCTAGCATATTATACCCTAACCTACTCTAGCCTAGCCTTGCCTACATTACTCCTACCTACCCTAGCTTACTTTAGCCTAGCCCTGCCTACATTACTCCTGCCTACCATAGCCTACTCTAGCCTAGCCTACTCTAACCTAACTTTACCTAGCCTAGCCTACACGATCCTAACCTACTCTCTCCTACCTTAACCTAGCTTAACCTAACCTATTCTAACATGGAATAACCTAGCTTAACCAAAACTAACCTACCCTACTATATCATATCCCAACCTACTCGAGCCTACTCTAGCATAACCTAGCCTACTCTATCCTAGGCTAGCTTAAGCTAAGTTAACCTAACATAACTTAGCTTAACCTAGACTAGCTAGCCTAACCTAACCTAGCCGAACCTAGACTAGACTAATCTTAACCTAGCTTAACCTAACATAACTTAGCTTAACCTAGACTAGTCTAACCTAACGTAACCTAACCTAACCTAGCATAACCTAGACTAGACTAACCTTACCTAGCCTAGTCTAACATAGCCTAACCTAGATTAGACTAACCTCGCCTAACCTAGTTTAACATAACCTAACCTTGTATAGCCTAGCCTTGCCTAACCTAGCCTAAAATAGCCCTGCCTAACCTCGCCTAGCCTTGCCTAACCTCACCTAACCTAACCTAACCTTTCCTAACCTATTCTTGCCTAACCTAGCCTAACCTAGCCTTGCCTAACATAGCCTCGCCTAACCTACCCTAGCCTAGCCTAACCTAAGCTACCCTAGCCTACTCTTTTCTAGCCTAACCTACTCTAGCATGCTCTAGCCTAGCCAAGCCTCCTCTAGCCTAGCCTACTCTAGCCTAACCTACTCTATCCTAGACTAATATAGCCTAACCTAGCCTACTCTTGCCTAGCCTACTCTAGCCTAGCCTAACCTAGCCTAAGCTGGCCTAACCTACCCTACTCTACTCTAGCCTGACCTAAATTTACCTAGTGTAGGCCCTA
>APFE030201973.1:0-11241 GCA_000404065.3 Pinus taeda
GGAATACATCTTCCTCATCCAAGCCTTCATATATCAAGGTCTGACCCCTTTGATGTTTCCCTTCCTGAGCCCTAAGTCCTTAGAGTGAAGTCACCCGTTCAGTCATATCCATAATGACCATTATGTCTCTCAACATCTGGGGCCTGAGATCTACCCACAAAATAAGATCCCTCAAAAACATCATACATATTCACAAATTGGATATCATCATTTTACAAGAGACAATTCTCAACAAGGAAAATTCTTGGGAAATCCTACAAATATGCCCTAATTGGCACGTTTGTGCCACTAGCGCCTCTGGATTGTCAAGAGGTTTGGTTGCACTATGGAATCCTGAAACATTCCAATTTAAAGCTTTTAAATCCACAGTAGGCATACTCCTCACAGGTTCCCGCAAAGGGTTATCCTCTAGACAACGGATAATCAATGTATATGATCCATACCAGAACATGAAGGAACACTGACTTCAAGTCGAAAACAATGGCATCCTGGATATGGAATAAATGATATTGGTAGGATATTTCAATCTTTCACTGGAGAATTTCAAGGTCTGAGGAGCACAGAGTATACCAAACTCTGTTGGACCAAAATTCAAGGAACTCTTTCTTTGTAACTCTCTTAAAGACATAAATCCTTATCCAATTAGCCCGACATGGAGAAACAATCACTGGGATCACATGGCATATCAAAAAGGCTAGACCACTTCTTTGTGAAAAATGGACTAGTTTCTCGTCTCTCCAACTTGAGCTCATGGATTATTCCATCACAAATATTTGATCACTTTCCTATATTTCTAGTTTAGACATGCATATCAAAAGGGAATATGAATACCTTTAATTTTAACCAATTTTGGTTGAAAGAACCAGAATTCATCTCAATGATCCATGATTGTGGATAAAAAAACAGTGCGAACACTAGAAAATCAGCAATGAACAAAATCTATCTTAAGCTCAAAAATATTAAATAGGTGGTTTGGAGATGGGCTTGGAACCAGAAAAAATCCAAGATAAGAGAAATTATTCGGATCGATGCACAAGTTAAAATTTTGGAGGACCAAAAATCAAAAGACTACTTCTTTGAAGCATCCAAACAGAGATTAACATATGTGGAAACAAAAAAAGACAATTTTTTCTACGCCAAGTAGAGGAATGGAAACAGAAGAGTCGTCAAATGTGGATTGATGAAGGGGAAAAAAACACGAGATACTTTCAGAAGTAGGTGTCTCAACATCGTATGAAAAATTCAATTTGGAAAACAAATAATGATGTAGGGGGAATTCTATGTGGACAACTCGATATAGAGAAAGAAGCATTCAGATATTTTCAATCTTCTCTAAGAGAAAGAGATTCTTTTACCTCACATAAATATATGATTTTTGTGTCACTTTATCCAAAAATGGTTGACATAGAGACCTACAAACTGCTAGAGCAATCGGTCGTCAAATATGAAGTACTTATGTCCCTTAAAAAATTGGCCAGGGGAAAGAGCCCTGGTCCAGACAGCTAGACCATGGAATTATTTCTCCACTTCCAAGACATCGTGATTGAAGAAGTCACAAAAGTGGTGGAGGATTCTAGGAGACTTGGCAGGGTCTCAAGAGCAATAAATGTGACATTTGTACCCCTAATTCCAAAGACAATGGATCTGACTACCTTCTTGGACTTTTGTCCTATTTCACTATGCAACACGATCTATAAACTAATCTCGAAAATAATTTCCAACCAAATCAAACAAATCCTATCTAGATTCATCTCATCTTAACAATTTACTTTTTCTTGAGAAGTGTCAAATTCATGATGCAGTCGGAATTGCACAAGTGTGTATCCATTCCATTAAATCTCGAGGCATTGATGCATGTTTGATGAAGATCGACCTCTCCAAAGCCTTTGAATGCATTGACTGGGAATATTTATGGATGATATTGAAAAACATCAACCTTGGCTAGAAAATGATAGAATATATAAAGGAAAATATTACTTCAACCAATTTTTCCATCTTAATCAATGGAATCCCTTCAGAATTATTTTCAACATTGAGAGGTCTTTGACAAGGTTGTGCCCTCTCTCCATTATTGTTCCTATTGGTAATCGACGACCTAATCATAAGTATTTTAGCAATGAGGGTACAAGGCATAATCTTAAGATGCATGATAACAAAAAAAATCTCTCTTTCCCATATGATGTTTTTTTATGACTTCTTGGCCATCGGGAAATCAGATATAAGAGAGTGGATGGTGATCTATGAGATACTCTCCAACTTTGGGCAAGTAAGAAGGTTGTTCATAAACAAAGAAAAGCTAGTTTTGATATCGTTGGACCATGATGGGGATAGGATTTAGGAAATCGTTTCCATGTTTGGATTACATTCCATACCTTTGGAGGGGGGTTTCAAATATCTAGGGTTCGTGCTGAAACCGACTATATATGGAAACAAAGATCAGTCCTAATTGATACACAAACTAGAGAAGTGACTCTCTCTATGGTCACAAAAATGTCTTTCCTTAGGAGGCAGGCTTATTCTAGCTAATTTTGTATCACATAGCATATCAATCTACTGGATGCATATATTCAAAATCCCCAAGGGAGTCATCAACAAGATCAACTTCATTTTTTCCCGCTTCCTATGGGCTAGCTCCTGAGAGAAAAATAAGAAATTTTATCTCGTTTGGTTCAACATGCTGTCAAGGCCTATTATTGTCGAAGGTCGGGGTCTCAAAAAATGGAAACAATTAATATGGCACTACTTCTAAAGAACCTATGCAAGGATGTCAGTGGAGGTGGTCTATGGAGCAGGATCATCAAGGTAAAATATATTAAAAATATGGATCTCCAAGGGTGTGATCGAGCAAGTGCTCCAGTACAATCAAGGATTTCCCAATCTTGGAGAAGGCTTCTTCTAAAAAACACTGGTGTTGGAAATAATGTTAACACTGAGAGGGGGGTGAATTAGTATTAAGGCTAATTTTCATTTCTTTATGCCAATTTTATTTTCTTATTCAAACTTGGAAACCATCCATCTATTCAGCAACAACACATAATATGGAATTAATATGAAATCAACATACAAGCATACACACCATGAGCATCATACACATGAGACGCAAGGTTTTACGTGGAGAACCTTTCGGGAAAAACCACTAAAACTTTTTGTTGTTATTGATGTAAATAAGAGCACCTACTCTATTACATCAATCTATTTTGTGATCCACCACTCACAGGAAACACCAACTCCCTTTGATTGTTTTCTAGCACCCACTAGCAGGAAGCATCAACTCCCCCTTTTGTAGATCCCCATCCAGCTTACCAGAAGCACCATGTGAAGCACCAACTTCATGGATTTGTTGTAAGCACCAACTTGCAGCTCCTTGGATTTATGCAAGCACCAACTTGTAGGAAACACCAACCTCCAAGCCTTCTCAAGTACCCACTATAGATGGAAGCACCAACTTCCTATATGTAGGATCCAACCCACACACGAATAGGAACTTAATGTTCTCTATAATTGGAAGTCATTGTAGTTTATATTAGTTATGTTCTCTTCTCACTCTGCTCACTATGTACACTCTGCAGCAGCACACTAATCTGATCCATAATAGTCACTCATCATAGCTCCTCATAGCTCTAATGTTCTTGGCCCTTTACATGATCTGCAGCAACACGTTGTTCCACTCACAACACTCACCAACTCAACCAACCACGCGGTCCTCTCTGCTCTCTTCCCTTCAACTACATACAATAAGCTCTCAGCCTTCTTTCTCTGCACAGGCACTTTCAGCCTTACTCACACAACACAAGAACCTTCATCCTTACTCTCAACAGCGCAACTTCTCTCGAGGTCTCTTACCTTTGCATAGGCACTCTCGGCCTTTTTCTGCAGAACTAACTCTCTCAACCTTACACAGCAATGCACTCACTCAGTGCTTTTCTGCTTAGCTCTCTAGCCACTATGATACTTCCCCCACATTGCTCATATGAGCTCGCGGGTTTTGTTCCTCTTCTTCCCACTAATCGATGTTGTCACTTATGTCTTGTATTCACACTACCTAAATGTACTTCAGCATGAATTTTCCATTATGATCTTGTGTCTGAGTTGGTCTTTTCCAATCCATTAAGCATGAGGATGGGCACTTGATTGTTTTCTCCATACTAAGAATGAATTCTTATTCCACCTGCACACTCCAACCAAGCATAGTCCTCTCTGTGAACAAATCTCCTATCGCTGAGGCTCTCCATGCTTATTCATGGTTTTGCATGGCTTGGTTTTACTTCGGCATGTTTTTTGTGTGGACCATTTTCCTTTTTGCCTTGTAATAGAGTTTTTTATTGATCAACTTGACTCCATGAACCAACTCCTCTGATATGCATTCGTTCTAGGGTAGCTGACTTGTTCATCCACTTAACTCACTGAGACATGCATCAGAGCATAGAGATAGCTTGTCTCACATTAGGAAAGACCCAACACTCTTTCCTGAAGATCGTGGTCCTTGTTTCCTTGACTCAAATATCTTTGGCAAATCACCATTAATCATGAGATGAACTCTTCTACTTCTACATTCAATCTCGCAGCTACCGACCCATATGCCTTTAAGTCTTGGTACTGTCCTGTCAGAGAAATTCCACTTTTTTACTCCACAGTTATGCAATTTTTTGATACTCCTCAGCCCTTTGGTGCTTAGTTCCCTTGGAATTTTCTTTCTCATATGACTGGACCAGTGCCCATCAGCTTAATGCCATATTCAGAGCCCCCTTTGTATCTTAACTTCTACGAATTTATAATTTCATCTTGGCTCCTTCCACTTAGCCCTCATAGCATTTCTCATCATAGAACCGAGAGTTGTGACTTGTTGCTTAGACTTAAGGTGTTAGGCCTTCAGAATCCTACCGGGGAACATTCTCCCTTTGTTAACTACTCTACGCCCTTGGTCCGTTGAACTCTTATGACCATGTGCCAACCTAATATCGAAAGCCCTCTATATCAGAACTTTTCAACACTCAACTATTATCAAGTTCCGACATCTTCAATCCTCCAATTGCCAACTTCCGATATGACATCATTACTCCATGTGGCGAGTCTTGATTGGTGACAAATGTCACTAGATTCTGGCCCATTAGCCTACCCAATTCTGTTCAATATGCTTGCCACGTGTCCCCTCATACTTCCACATCATATTGAAGTCAATTGCAACTGTAACTTATAAGAGTCACTCATATGTTTCCATGTGTCCTTATCATAGCCAATCATATGCTGCCATGTGTCTAGCTAGAGGAGAGAGAAGATGACCCATCAACCTTGGTTTTGCACGAAATCCTTTGTTAATCTTCTTTTGGCATTCCTTGGTGCTATTAAAGCCTTATCGACACTTACTGATATTGAAAATTTATGTGTTGCACCCACTTGAAGAAGTTTTGATTCTCCGGTATCTGGGGTTCTGATTTCCTCCAACCTTCAATACAACCCTCTCTAATGTACTGCACCTCCAATTTCTGATATCACCGATTATAACAATGTTTTTACATCATGAATTCTGACCTTTCGATCGTTGATATGTTGATGTGTTGATATTTGATCACCAATACATCGATGTGGCAATCTCCAATATTGTGTCGGTTGTTGATACATCGATGTGCTGACCTCTGATATCCCAGCCTTCTTAGGAGTTCAAGTCCCTTAACTTCAGCAGGCCATAAGTTTGTATCCAGGAGTCCATTTTTGGACTTCTGCATATCGGTGGAAAGCTTGTTTAGAGAAATTTCTAATGGGGAGGCTCCAGTGTAGGTTTTGGGTCCTTCTGCTACCTATAAAATGGTTGCAAACGTTCTTCCACTCTTCTCTCCTTGACACTTCTTCTTGTTCTAGAATCCTGAACTTCCAATCACCATAGTCATCATTTTATGGCTTCTCAAGTAAGCCTATTACTATGATGATTCTTTACATGAAGCCTGCGGTTACTATGGGATTCCATCCTAACCAACACATTAGTCATCATTTATGGATTTTCCAATAAGCCTACTACTGTGATGATTCTATACAAAGCATTGTAGAAACCATGGAATTTATCCCAAAAACCCAATAATCCATGATGATCATCTTATGGCTTCTTCAGTAAGCCTGTTACTGTGATTATTCTCTACAGAGTACTAAAGCTAACATGGGATTCCTCCCAACCACCCAATCACCATTATGATCATCTTATGGATTTTCCAATAAGCCTACTACTATGATGATTTTCTACAAGAAACCTACAGCTACCATGGGATTCCTCCTAATCCATCACTACCAAAATCTATTGCGCCAAGCATCCAATCTAGTCTGGTTGACATCAATGCCAACACTCCTACCAACCATTAGGAAATTCTCCTTCCCAACACATCTCCCAATCATGAATGTTGAAATCAATGCCAATACACTTGAAGATGCCTTCATTAGGCCATTGGTCATCTAGACAATGCCAACTGTCCAACAATCTCCCCCTTTAGCATTGATGGTAACAATTCATCCTTATCTTCATGTCATGGCCAAACCTCATGCTGCTTCGACGCATCTCATTGCATGAGCCATCAATGGCCTGCTTTCTTTCTTTTGCACAGGCCATCACATCTTCTGTGCAAATTCTCTCCCCCTTTGACATTAATGGTGAGGGGATACAATGTTTCCTTTTTCTCCCCATGAAATCATTGGCTATGAAGACCAAATTCTAGTTGTGCATTCTATTCTTTAGACATATCTTCAAGGAATCATCGCTACCACTGCTCCATAAACTTGGCATATGTGATATCCTCCCCCTGAACATATACTGCCTCTGATTTGAATGCCTCCAGACTTGGACACCTTATGGTTGCTAGTTGAGTACTCTCTCCATTGATGCATATTTTATACCAATTAACATAAATTGATACCGATTAGATTGCTCATGGTATTGCTAATACCAATTAATGATGATGCATCTCAGCTTGCACTTCATTATTGTTTCTACTTCTGAGACTGTGCTCACTTTATTTAAGTATCTCCACTTCTTCCCTTGAGATCATACTTCTATAATAGGGACTCTTGCTCAACTAATACCAATTGTACCAAAATAAATTATATAAATTGGATACATTACCAGGAAAAATCCAATACTTATTTCTCAAAAGTAAATTCCCAAATGCACAAAAGGTTTCTCCATCTTTCATCTGCTTAGCAATCTTCCTTTCTAAGGTTGACAATTATTGCCTACTACCTCTTAGCAAAGCAGTTTCCCCTAAGCCAATGCTCTCTCATCTCAAACAACTTCTTTCTTGCCTCTGTGTAGGGATTGATCCTGTGGACGTGAATTGACTGTGAGATTCATGTAATACCACACTTCTACTGCAGCGCATCTTCTTCTTCCCACAACATAAAATATCTTTGTGTAGTCTTTATGCTCGAAGCACTCCTCCTTTACTTTTCAATGTTGATACATTCAAAATAAATCAATTTATTTTTGTAATCATCAAGACAACATTACCATATCTTCATCAATCAGATGCACTTTTCATTTTTTTCTTTTTTCATCTGACTTACTCGACCTCCCTTAAGGGCATTCTCTTCCTTAACTAAAGAGAAACAGAGGATCTACTCCCCCTGAGTAGATCATCCTCCTTCTTCTTCTATACCTTCAATGGATGGATCCTGACATAAGAATTGCTCTCCAACTTCTTCTTTGCCCATCTTTCGGCTTCTTCTCAGTTGCTCATGGATAGAGGAATCTTCTCCTTCAATTCCACCTTCTTGGCCCAAACTATCTTGCTACCATTTTTCTTTGTTTGAAATAGAATGGTAATTGAGTTACTGATGCTTCCTTTCTTCTCCTGAAACTTGTGTTCATTACAATAGGCATCTAAAAAGGGTTTTCTCACAGGAATATGAGAATCATCCTTCTTATTTTTCTCTAATTTTTCTTCAGAGACAATTCGGCACCTTGATGATTTCTCTTTCCATTGTTCAACATGCTCTCTTTACTCAAATCACTGAATACATTCTTGACTTTGTTTCATCTCATCACCTGGAATGTATGCTTTGACTTCACATGCCTGTAGCAAGCTTCCTTGTGCCCAAATTTTCCACAATTGTAGCATTTGATTTGGCCTAAGAATGGGGCAGAGGAAGTACTCTTCTTGATGATTATTTTGTCAAAACTTCTATCACTACTAACATGACTTCTCCTAGCCTTTTTGTTCATTATTGGGTTGTTTTTACCCGACACATATTGTTTCCTTTCATGCCCTCTACAGTCTATGGCTTTATGTCCAAATTATTGCAAGAAAAACAATACCCATAAAAAGGCTTATGTTGATAGAGGTTACCTTTTCTTTGTAGGATTTTTTGTTGAAAATGAAGTGTCCTATGTTGGCTCTTCATGTGCCTTCCATGAAAACTTGCATTGCTTCCATGCACTCTTTCTTGCAGCTACCTAGCCCTCTTCTGCTGCACTCTTGGTTGCTACTTCTTAGCCTTCTCTTGTTGTCTTTCCTTCTCTCGTTGTTGCTGCTTTCAATGTTATTATTGTTGTCCAACAACCTCTCTTTCTTTTTTGTTGTTGGAATCTTGAATTCCCTTTACATGGGAAGATGACCCTTTAGTGTTCACCATCTTGGAGCTTAGTTTTTCCTTGAAACCCAAACCGACCTTGATGAGCGGGGATCTTCTCTTAACAAGAATCTCATCCAAGGTCTTTGTTCTCTCCTCAAGATTATGATATTAAGACAACTCTATTTTTGACTTTTCTAAGTCATGTCTTAATGAGACTACCTCAGTTTGTAGTCTCCCATAGTAAGCTTCCTTCTCACCAAGTTGATTGGTTAAGTTTCATTTCAGTCTGCTAGCCTCTTCTTGTTGATCATTTAGATCAACTAATGTTCTGCTCAACCTTTCATTCTCAAGCTCTCAAATTTTTAGTTGCTCCTCTTGCTTGAGATTTTCCTTTGATAGGTCCTTGATCTCCATCAGGGAAGAGATCAACTTCTTTCTAAAAGAGATCCTTTCATCTAGATCTTTTTCCTCACTATCAGAGGTTCTAGCTAAGTTACCACATAGATCTAAGCCCATCTATGTGTCCATGGAGTCTTCCACATGTCTAAGGCTTATCCCTTCTTCATCACTTTCAGTGAGACCACTATTCTCTCCATGGGATGTACTCTCTTCTCCTTTAGAGGATCCCTTATTTGATATTTCTACTATAATGGGTCTCTCTTCATTAAAACTACTAGATGCATAGCTCTCTCTATCTTCAAGTGATTCATATGAACATATAGATAATGAATAACCTATTTAGTTACATTTATCATGAGGCAATATCATACCTTATGATCAACATGACCTCTCCTCTAAGACATCTTCATCATCAACACGAGTGTGATGAGAATCAGCTTCTCCATGTTCTGACTCATTGCTAGAGAAACAAGTTTCTTCATCCTTCTCTTGAGACAAATGGTTATTTCCTTCATACAAACATTGTAGTCTATCCAACACTTCCTTTACTGACTCATAATGCCTCACTTTATCAGCACCTGGCTTAGATAGCCCTTTCATGATAATATTCTGGGATTCTTCATTATTTTCTCCTTTTAATATGGATAGCCACATATCAACATCCAAGGCCGTTAAATAGGCTACCATTCTGACCTTCCAAAGTTCATAGTATGATCCAGTTAAAAATGGAACTCCTTCTGTTGTATACCTTCTAGCGATCAAGTTATTTCTGAAGGAACTTGGCTCTGATACCAATTATTGGAAACAATGTTAACACTGAGACGGGGTGAATTAGTATTCAGGCTAATTTTCATTTCTTTATGCCAATTAACTTTTCTTATTCAAACTTGGCAACCATCCATCTATTCAGCAACAACATATAATGGCAGCAATATGAAATCAACATACAAGGATACACACCATGAGCACCATACACATGAGACACAAGGTTTTACGTGGAAACCCTTTCGGGAAAAAACCACCAAAATTTATTGTTTCTATTGATGTAAATAAGAGCACCTACTCTATTACATCAATCTATTTTGTGATCCACCACTCACAGGAAACACCAACTCCCTTTGATTGTTTTCTAGCACCCACTAGCAGGAAGCACCAACTCCCCCTTTTGTAGATCCCCATCCAGCTTACCAGAAGCACCATGTGAAGCACCAACTTCATGAATTTGTTGCAAGCACCAAATTGTAGCTCCTTGGATTTATCAAAGCCCATCTTGCAGGTGGCACCAACCTCCAAGCCTTCTCAAGTACCCACTACAGATGGAAGCACCAACTTCCTGTATGTAGGATCCAACCCACACTCGAATAGGAACTTAATGTTCTTTATAATTGAAAGCCATTGTACCTAATATTAGTTATGTTCTCTTCTCACTCTTCTCACTCTGCACACTCTGCAACATCACACTAATCTTCTCCACAACAGTCACTCATCATAGCTCCTCATAGCTCTAATGTTCTTAGCCCTTTGCATGATCTGCAACAACATCTTGTTTCACCCACAACACTCACCAACTTAACTAGCCATGTGGTCCTCTCTACTCTCTTCTCTTCAACTACATACAATTAGATATTAGCCTTATTTCTCTACACATACATTTTTTTCCTTACTCACAACACTGCAACTTCTCTCAAGGCCTCTTACCTCTGCATAGGCACTCTCAGACTTTCTTTGCAAAAGTGGCTCTCTCAGCCTTACACAACAGTGCATTCACTCAGTGCTTTTCCACTTATCTTTCTCTGGCCACTATGTTGCATCTCCCACATCGCTCATCTGAGCTCCTGGGTTTTGTTCCTCTGTTGCCCACTAATTGATGTTGTCACTTATGTCTTGTATTCACACTGCCAAAGTGTACTTCAACATGGATTTTCCATTCTGTTGTTGCGCCTGACTTGGTATATACCAATCCTTTAAGCATGAGGATGGTCAATTGACTATTTTATCCACACTAAGAATGAATTTTTAGTCCACCTACACACTCTAGCCAACCACAGTCTTCTCTGTGAACAACTCTCCTATCACTAAGGCTCTCCACGCTTATTCATAGTTTCGCATGGCTTGGCTATACTTCGGCATGGTTTCTCTATGGACCATTTTCCTTGTTGCCTTGTATCAAAGTTTTCTACTGATCCATCTGATTACAATGAACCAAATCCGCTGACCTACATTTGTTCTATGGACCCATTCATCCACTTAACTCACTGAGACATGCATCAGAGCACAAAGATGGCTTGTCTC
>APFE030201979.1:0-29690 GCA_000404065.3 Pinus taeda
GGAGGTGGAGGGCAAGGAGGAGTAGGTGGAGGTGGAGGTGGAGGTGGATGAGGAGGAGGAAATGGAGGAGGAAGAGGAGGTGGTGGTGGAGGAGGTGAAGGTGGAAGTGGTGGAGGTGGTGGTGGTTGTGGAGGTAGATGTGGAGGATGAGGCAGAGGAAGTGGAGGTGGAGGTTTAGGTGGAGGTAGAGGAGGTGGAGGAAGAGGATGAGGTGGTTGTCAAGTTGGTGGTGGAGGAGCTGGAGTCAGTGGCTCAAGTGGAGGCAGAGGTGAGGGTGGAGGTTGGGGAAGAGGAGGTGGTGGATGAAGAGCTACAGGTGGATGAGGAGAAAGAAGTAGGAGGAGGAGGTGGTCAAGGAGGAGTTGTTAGTGTATGAGGCGGTGTGGGATATGGAGGTGCTGGAGCAGGAGGAGGAGGAGAAGGAAACACAATAGTTACTATAATAGTTACACACCAAGGAGTTTAAAAACCTATAGATGGTGATGAACCACAAAATCCTAAACATGTCGGTTTATTTGAAGTGAAGTAAATGGATAGCTATTTCTCTATTAGAGAATCAATGCATAAGAAGGAAAAGTAACTTGATGTAAAGATTAAAATCATTTACTAAAGTGTTATAATTCATAAACACTAGACTTAAAACCCTAAACACTAGGCTTGCAATATTTTATTTCGTTTAAAAGTTTCATTTAAATTTTAAGAAATAGTTTTCCATTATTGTAATTTTTTTTTTAATTATAATTTAATAATAAATAGCTAATTATAAATGCATTCAATGGTTTTGTGAGGTTATATTTTTTTTTCTTCCAGTATAAATGAATATCCTTTAATGTACAAATATAATATTTAAAAAACTCATATTTTAATATATTATTATATCTTATATAGCTTCACATTATATAATCTTTATATATTATATATAATTTTTAAATAATGAATTCTAAAGTTTTATTGTAATTGACTTCAAATTTTAATATTAAAACATTTCCCTGTTTTCTTTTCTTGAGAAGTAAATTTTATATTGTTTAGATTTATAAATTTACACTTGTAGAACAAGAAGTGTGTTGGACTGCAACTAGGGAAGCCCGACCAAATAAGTAACCTCAAATGTTTCAAAATATGAAAAGACACAAAGCTAAGACATGGAGCTAAGACAAGAAAACATCAATGAAAAGTAAATATACATAGGAAGATAGGAATGCATGCATATTTCCCAGGATCAATAACCTTTATTGGGATGGGATGCTTATTTCTCCTAGGAGTGCACCAAGGATTAGGAGGAATCCCCATTTACCATTAAATTCTCACACGAAAACTCATTTTATGACCAACATCAACAATCCAATCTTCAACCTCAACGAACACCTACGTGGTCATGTGGTCATGTGGGTGCCACGAGTCTCAAGGTGAGGTTAACTGTCTGCCCTTCCCACTAGGCCCTTAAATGTTGATTCCAAGATCACGTGCATGATCGATAGGATGTGGGTTTGGCCCCCTTTCCTTAGCGCCTGTGCACGTGCATTCAAAACGGTCTCTTGGTGGAGCATATACACAAGACCTCGCGCTATTACCGAGCGCTCCTCCACCTTTTCACCTTCTGTTGAATGTCAAGGTCATGTGATTAGTGTCGTGACCAGGGTCAGTCTAAACATCCCACGCCCATGTCCACCATTGTGTCATAGGCATATGGAACCAAATATGACCAGGGGTCTGGGCTGGTAGCCCAACCCCTCCCTCCTAAAGCTTTAAATTTAAACATTATATAATAGTTAAATCAATGCTATGTTAAGAACTACCATGTGGCATGTTGGTGAAGTGCTCCATTATGGAGTGGGAGGTCGAGGGTTCAAATCCCTTAGACCTTGGTCAGACCCATACAAAAAATTTAATTCACCCTAGGGCGCCATGTGGCAGCCCATGACTGGGCCACACAACACCCAGTTATTGGTCCACATAAAACTAGCACGGACCAATCAAATGTGCCAAGAATAAATGAACTAGAGGATGACACTTAGCAAGCTGTCATTAGCTCATACCTTACACAGTCACTCTGCTCACTTACTATATGATCAACCTAGTCAACTGATCAGTCAATGGACCTATTGGAATTTTAATTGTTGGGCCAAACAACAAGCACATGATAACTTCAGCATATGGTGTCAGATTGAGATAAAACAAATATCATTGGATTGAGAACAACAAACACTTCAACTTGATGCTACATTTAAGAATTTTTTGACACTTTCATTTTTGAGAAAAATTGTGATGAACTGATCATCTATGAAATCGAAGATCTTTAGTTTCGTATTGGTCAAATAATTTCCAGAAAGAATGTAAATTTGACTTGGTGAAGGTATTGTTTTTATTGTAAAAGTAAATCTAGCTTCCAATAATACCCCTATTATAAACAAATTGTCTAATTGCAAAATTTGACATATGAAATTCTATGAATGACAAATCATTCTTCCTAAATTTCAAGAAAAATAATTGTTTCCCTTTAACTTCCTTTCAATACCCAAAACGAGTCATATTTGTATAACTATTAAAATATTGCATCATATACTAGTTGTTGGAGAGTGTTCATGATTATTTGATATATCTTCTTACACTTTGCTCCCAAATTGGAATTCAAAAATAACAATTCAAATATTCATGGATTTTATAGCACAATTTCAATTCACCTCCCTTTTTTAATGTCTTAGGGACACATAAGCTGTTGGTAGATTTTTTTCACAACCTAAGATAACACATGAAGGAAAATTCGATAAATAAAAAATGGTGGAGGCACCTATCATGATGTCACTTCCTTAAAATTATGAGTAATTAGTGTGCCCATATAATAATTGACAAGGGGATTTACTCCCATCCCACAAAAGATAGGTACTTAAATCTACCAAAGGATAAGAACTTTGGCCTATTTTACTAAAATTCAATAATAAACTTTCGGGTGAGATTATGTTTTCCTCTTGTTTAAAATGCATTTTTGAATGTATAAATAGACTTAACATCTAGTCCATTTAGGGAAAAAGTTACAACGAAATATTACAAGAAAGGGGCCTAAACATCTATTAGAGTACACCCTTAAATCTTTGCACTATTCATTCTAATTTTCATACACCAAGATCATGATGGAGGATTTATTTAGGTATTGGATATAAGGAATCTAGATTTAGCGTGAGATTTTTTTTTTCCTTTTTTATCCATTTCCTTTCTCTTTCAAGTTTGTATACCTTCACATTGGTTCAATATTGGGTGAACCTAGACATCAAAGATCAGTTTGAATATGATCGAATGTGAAAGTGAACTTGCTTCAAGATATTTCCATGGATATATGTGGAAACCAACATTGTGTAATGTAGAAGTGTGTAGAGATTATATAGCATATGTAGGTGATAGAATGATAAGGGACTTGCAAGAAACTAACGAGATGTGACAATAGGGATCTTACGTTGGCGTGACTAACAAGAATAGACAAGACACCACAAGACATAAGGTAGAGATGGTGGTCCAAATTTGGTATTTGAGAAAAATCAAATAGTTTAAGAAGAATTTTGTAACTTTTATTTAAGTGTTTATTAAAAGAAGTTACTAAAGTGTTATAGACCCTAAGCCGTAAGAGCTAGTGAAGTAATTTGGACCGTTTCTTGCAAGCGGATTTCACCATGCCAACTTTTTTTGTCTTGTTTTTGGGATTTTGAAGAATGAATTTAATATTCCGATTTCTAAATTTAGGTAACGTTTTGCTTTTTCCCATTTTAAAAAGATGTCACATGGTTATATCCATAACTATCATGTATTCCAATGCTATCACACGATTATCCATCACTACATTATGGTTATCCATCACTATCACAACAACAATGCAATTTTGTTATCCATCACTACCGTATGGTTATCCATCACTATCACAACGACAAACCAACATGCCACACAACATAACGGAATTGTTCTCGAAAAAGTTGAAAAGGATGAGACTATGGCTGAAGATGACCAGACGAATTTCCCTCTCAGCACGGATTCCTCTGTCAAATGGTTGTTCAAGAAAGGAGACATATATCCGTTGAAAACTTTGAAACAACTCGAGACTTTTCTTTGAAACCTTTTTTAAAGAAAGGACAGATAGATAGATATACGTTGAAAGAAATGATATATAGAAGACTTCAGAAATCTATCAATTGGTCTTCTTCAATATTTCTATGTGGACTGATATGTTTGTGAGGTCTGATATGTTTGTGTGCTAAGTCTGTGCCTGTGGGTATGTTTGATTCTGTATGTATGAGTGAGTCTGTGTGAGTCAAGTCGGTCATGGGTCATGTTATATTATGTGAGAGGCGATGAGGCAAACAAATTCCCAACTTGAGCGGAATGGTGACCGAATTGCTAAACAGTCATTGTTCTCGGACGTTAATGCCTTCTTTCTGTTGCATTTTTCTTTTGTCTACTCTCATAGACACCATCATTTCTTTTTAGTTCATTTCTTCAATTGCAATGTTTTATTTCAAATCTCATGCCTTCCTTTCATTTCTTTAAAAATTATTCTAGGGATCTGTTAGATTATTTTATGGATTGGAACCTACAACTGAAGAGTAAGCTGTGTTGAGCTGGTAAGGCATAATCAATTACCCTTATCGATAGCTAATAGGGATTCAATTATAGGTGAATTTCCCCTAAACTCTACCTTCCAGGCAAACCCTAGTCATTTCATTTTAGTTTTCTTTCCTGTAAATTTTTTAGCCAATGTCAAACTGAGGCTTCCTATGTCAAACGACACCAATATTTTTTTCTTTTAATTTTTGAAAGCATTTTTTACTGAGTTATGGATTATCCCATCCTTCCATTAAATTACTAGGATAATGGCTATCCATACAGATGTTGAGTACAATGATATCACATGAACATCATCATTTTTCTTGGAATCACATGGACATCATTATTTTTTTTGAAATCGCATGGACAACATCATTTTATTTTTTCTCTGTGATTCACACACTTCATAACGAAGCTTGCAAGTTTCTTGGGTCTTCTGCGTCAAAAAAAAATCCTTTGCACTCCAAATCTCCATCAATGTCGCCTCATTTTCTGGTGAACAAAAAATCCTATGCACTCCAAAACACTTGCAAGATTCTTGGGTCCTCTGCGTGAACAAAAAATGCTTTCCACTCCAAATCTCCATCAATGTCGCCTCATTTCTTGGTGAACAAAAAATCCTATGCACTCCAATTCTCCATGAATGTTGCCTCATTCTCAGCATAAATTGGGCAACTAGATTTCATATACGTCATCTAACAAAGTTTATGATTATCCATAATGTTGGCCCTTGGTGTACGTGCCATGCGCTTTTGATGCGCTCTTCTTGTGAACGATTGCCTTGGCCGGACCAAACTAAAATGAAAAAAAACACAAAGAGAGTTTAAATTTAGACCCAGAACTTCCTTCTTGGTATTGTGGTTCCAGGGAAAGATGTATCAATTAAACACTTTAGCCACATAAGCATCATTATCATTGATTAGGTAACAAATACTTCTAAATATAATGCCAATAGTGCTTTTTTAGAAACATGGCATGTTCTCCCCCTAAACCTATTCCACCTGTTCACTGTTATATTTGATCATTACATATAGAAGCATCAAGGCATCATCATTAATTAGATATACATCGAGTTATCAACAACTTGTGAGAGTTAAAATACTTCTAAATAACATCCATAGCCTGTAGCCATCTATGATAGAAAAAATAACTAATAATTGTCTCAAGCATATCACATCAGTTTTTCTCAGGTTGTCCCACAACATTTTTCTCAAACTACATATATTCGACTGTGCAACTTCGAAATCATGTATATTTGTGACTTGTCTACATGAAACTTGCATATGGATTTAGAAAATTGGATTTTCATGCTTTCGGCTTCCCCTGAGTCTATTATGTCTATACACTATGCCATGCCACAGTTTT
This sequence comes from Pinus taeda, assembly GCA_000404065.3. Classification (NCBI taxonomy): domain Eukaryota; kingdom Viridiplantae; phylum Streptophyta; class Pinopsida; order Pinales; family Pinaceae; genus Pinus; species Pinus taeda. The sequence continues at coordinate 5,953 of APFE030201979.1, forward strand.
CTGACTGTATTTCCTTCTTCTTCCACATCTTCGAGTGTGATGATATTTTCTCCTGCATTCCTTTGCTTTATGTCAAAACTTGTTACATGCATAACATCTTGCATGTTTCATATTTATTCTATAGTAGCCAATGGCTTTGTGACCAAACATATTGCAAGAAAACAAATATCCCTTAAAGTACCTGGAAGCTGATGATCTTTTTGTGTGACAGTATTGGACCATTCTACTTCCGCATCTCGCTGCAACATGTCCAAGATTATGACATATAAAACATTCAACATTATTCATTTGAGGAAATAATCGACTATCACTTCTAGAGTTAGGAGTAAAAGGTTTTCTTTGAAGAATTTATTTCCTTGGTTGCTAATGGGGTTGACCTCTAATCTCCTTGTTGAGCATTTCAAATTTTGCATTAGAGTTCCTTGCCTTCGCCTGTCAGCTAGATTCACCTTCAATAGATTCATGAAATCCAAGACGAGATCTAATGGCAGGAGACCTTTGACTACTAAGAATATCATCCAAAATCTTAGTACTACCTTGAAATCATAAAAACTTATCCTTTTCTTTTAATTTACCTTTTAGAATATTTACCTCAACCTAATATTGCTCTTCCTTTTCAAGATACTCCTTCTTCATGATTCCTTTAGCTTTTCTTCCTTCTTCCACTTGTTGCCTTAATTCAAGAACTTCATTTTCTTGTCTTTCAAGAGGTTGGAGTAGTTCTTCATTCTACTTATTTGATTTTTCAAGATCTTCCTTTAGAGAGAGGATCTTAGCTTCAAGACTTTCATAGTAACTAGATATATCTTTGAGTTTCTTGATTGTTGTGCTCCTTTTATTTACTTCATTTCTTACTGATGTCACTTCATCCTGCAACTTTTGGCATTGATCTTCCTTTTCCTTGTTTCCTTTCTCTAGTTAAGATTTTAGTTTGGTATCTTCTTCTTTGAAGGCACACTCCTTTTTGTCCAATAGATCTTGTTGATCTCTAATTATGTCTGTGAGCCTTTTGAATTCTTCCTCTATTTGATATCTTTCTCTCTCACTCAGAAGAGAAAATTTAGTTGTTTCACTATCACTTTCATCATCATCAAATAGACAAAGAAATGTATCACCAGAGGATAACAAATTCATACCTGATAGTTCTTTTGTTTGTTCATCTTCATTCTAAAGTGATTCTAGATCTGAAGATTTGCTTCCACATAATCCCCAATCGACTCTCCTATTGTCATAGTTCCTTTGAGATATATTCTTCTTCTGAGATTCTTTCGTCTTTAGCTTCTTTCCCATTCTTCTACTGATCTTCTTCAAGCGATCAAGCTTCTACCAAAGGACTGGCTCTGATTGCAATTGCTGAAAATAATACTGAGAGCGGGGGGGTTAATCAATATTATTCAGGTCAATAATCTTTTTCTTTTCATATTCAATTTATATGTGCTACTTTAATGAACGTAACCCACATGTGCATGTAATTGTGTTTAAGGAAACAAGCGTATATCCGCCAAACTAATGATGAAGTTAATTAATCATATGTTGATATCTAATCTATGCATCAGTGCTTTATTAAACATTAAACAGTAGCCATGTGCAGTTAATAATAGAATGAAGCATCACACATAAGCAACACACATGAACACCAAGATTTAAGGTGGAAACCCAATGTGTGTGAAAACCACCTGTTGTTGTCCTCTCTATCTTCTTTTAATAATAAGAAAATCTATTTACAACATTGTACTGGTGCAGACTCATACGAGTACGCAGGATTATACTTGCAAACGGTTACTACCTTCTCTCGTTGTCCAACTTCCACTCGAAGGGAGCTAAAACCCCCTAGCTCTTGTACTAGCCGATATGTTTACTAGTACATAGGCACTGACCTACAGAAGGATACCACCTTCTCTCTTCCTCCAGGGACCACGTTTCATAAATTTTTAGATTGGATGCTCTTGGTACACAACAATACACATGAAGGCCTCGTTTCATATAATTTTCGTACTGGACCCATTATCAACTTTGAAGCTCAAAATCAATCACCACTGCACCACAACCATCAAATACATACGGATTAAACAATCATTGAAACTCAATCATAAATCTTTGAATCACCCATAACTAAATCACTAAAAGCCCATCATCACTGAAGAAGATCACAATCAATATATCTAAAGACTCAATATACTGACATGAAACTTTAACTAGAACACAAAGCAGAACCTAGAATTTTGTATCAACAGTCAAATCCACCTATAACTTCAAATATCATATTACATAATGTATACGCTACTTAGATGTGTTGAACTGGTGTGTATATGTGATTTTATCAAAGCCAACCAATGTATATGTCTGTAAATCTTAATTCATAATTTTGCAGTTATTCCAGACTTCAGTCATACCTAGATCACAACACTTACAGAACAACACATGCGTCAGTATTCAGATCTAGAGTAAAAATGAACATACCATATAAAGAAAATTCATTTCTAGTCTTACAATCCCGATCCATCATTATATCTTATCCTCCATCAACCGCTAAGGTTCATCCTTGGTTCAGATCAAACAAAGCACCATAAGCCAATAACCTACATACTGGATCTCACACTTCTCCAAATATTCAATACTTGCACTCTTGGCCTAATGACCTTCTCCTCCTTTTATAGTTTTAGAACTTTCTCAATACCATCAACCAAAACCACTTAGGACCAATACCTTGGACCAAATACCTAGGGTCAATACCTCGGACCAAATACCTTGGAACAATATCATGGATCAAAATACCATGGACCAAATACCTCGGACCAAAAACTTATTTTTCCAAGGTATACGTGCTTTTCATTCTATGAAAGTGAGTGTGTACGTGTACGCTACTTGTAGTCAGTGATCCTGCGTGTATACGCAACTTGGTCAAGGTGAAATTGCGCATACCTCTCTTTCTTCATTCTTTGTAGTCTGATCTTTAATTCTTTGTTGTTAACCTACTATACTGTGAACTGTCATGTGAGAGAGCTTCCATTGTACATTACTTCTGAACTGATTCAATTGAATTTCCCTACATATTGTCACCACTGTCATGCATTCTATCACATATGATATCTCTACTATAGATTCATTTAGTTACCATATACAAGTGAGTCATTCTGCTACTTGTGGGTTGCCTTAAAGTACAACACACGCATCATAATTCCAACATATGAGGTCTCTGTACAATGTAGAAGCTCATGCAAAAACACAGATTCTTGTCTGCATCTATACAAAAATTAAACTATACATGGAAAATGTTTATTAAATGGAAGAAAATATAACTATTACCATCTAATGGCTAAGTGCATGAATGGAGGTGCTTTGAAATCAATACAAGACCTAAGACATCAAAAATGACAATTGCAACTTATCTTAAGAAACTTAAAGGTAATGACCTACTCATCAAGAAACCCTAGTTTATGAAGCAAAGTAAGAACTTTGTTTTTTTATCGTATGAAAGTGTCCCTTAAGTCATGATCCCAGAAGAGAGAGATGAGGTGGAAACCACTATCAAAAAATTAACAACACCAAAAGCACTTCAACAACTAACTATGAATGTAATCTAAGCATACATATACAAGAAGAGGAACCTCTGTTGCTAGGGTTGGGCCCTAACCCAAGAGTTTCAGCCCTCTGAGTCAACTCAGTGTTAGATCAAGAGCATGCTTCTCATTTTCATTAAAATATAAAAAATACACAAGAGTGATCAATCACAAAGTTTCAACTCGAGAATTCTTCTTGGCTACAATGAACAAAAATTTGAATCCTAATGGGGCTTTACGCCTTCTTATTTATACAGCTGAAGTTACCAACAAGTTCCTTAAATTTATGGAGGCTTGGATTCCTGCAACTTCGAGTTGATGAGATTCAATGGAGGAATATTCGATTGAGTGAAAATTAAGGAGGGAGATCCCATCTCCTAAAATCCCTCTTTCTTGTCTCCTTCGAGTTCTTGCACTTTAATTACCCAAAATTTGCTCCAAACCCTACAATCAATGCACATTAGACCACTAGACATGACATCTCATCTTTACCCTTTGCATTAAGAAAAATATAACAAACATGTAAAGAATTATGAGAAAAGTTTATTTTAGTAAGCTGGAGAGTTGTATTAAGGTCCATATAATTTACCCATTGATCAACCTCATCAATCATATCTACGAAAATATAGTGAATCAAGATCTAAAATTTGTATTCGAAGTTTACTAATATTTATGATCCACATGGTTGCAATTTCATCTTCTCAAATCTTGTAGAAAAAAATAATAATAAAAAATCAAAGTTGAACTGTTTGAAGAAGTAAAACCCTACAATTGAAAACTTTTATACCAAATTTTATGCAACCAACTCACAAAATAGAAGAAAAGATAGAACAACAACTTAAGGATTAGCCTGTTCGAGGGGGGACCTCCTTTACATTACATAAATAAATAATTTTGGGATGATACAAATGATAACACCTCCTTGGTATATAAAGGAGTCTATGGGGCCATAAAATTCCATAAATGTTGGAATTCGTTATGAAGTATGGAAAGATGTGTTGTACCACCATTCTTTAATTGTGTATATTTATCAGATGCAAAGAAACATAGATATCCTTCTAAATGTTTATTCACAATATTAATTTTCCCATAGAATTAAGCATGATAGCATGAGTTGTTAGCCAATGGAGTAACCAAATAAGAGAAAAAGATTTATTCCAAAAATTTGTAATGAAATTTGGATCTCTATCACTTACAATAATATTTTGTATTCCATGTATCTTTTAGATTATTCCCATGAATGCTTCTACCATTGTACTTGTTTTAGAAGGATGAGAAAGATCGAAAAATAGGCATACTTTTTCAGTCGATCTATCACTACTATAATGACACTATTTCCTTATGATTTTGAAAAACCTATAACAAAATTAATTGTAAAATCTTACAAATATTTGCTTGGTATGTATAATAGTTGAAGGAGACTTGCTTCTCAATTGAATCTCCCTTATTTTGTTGGAATACCACACATTCAACCACAAAATTTTGTTCATACTCTTTAATACCATTCCAAGGATATCTTTCTTGACCATATGGTATGTTTTCAAGAACCTTGAATGTCCTCCTTTTGTCTAAGTTGGAACTTATTGAATAAGTATAACTGATCTTGATACCACAATAAATCATTCTTCCACATATTTCTTTTTACTATATCACTCCTCCTTGAGTTGTTGAATCATATTTCCTACATTCTCACACTGCTTCCATTCTATCCTTGCTTCTTCCTCCTAGTTATATTGGCACATAGTAAACCCTTTGTGTATTCCTCTTTCCTTGAGAGTTCATCGACCACAATATTTTTATTTCCATTTTGGTAAATAATTTTAAAGGGATAACCAAAAATATTTGTAACCATTTTGTTTCTCTTATGAGTATATTTCTTTTTCCAAGAATTACTAAAATTTATTGTTCCTTTATTTTACTTTGAAGTGTCCTCCTCTTAGGTATAGATGTCATCACTTCACTTCTTATAGGATGGCTAATAGTTCTTCTTTATAGGTCATTATAAGTAATTTATTTCCTTTAAGTTAATTACTTTCAAAGGAAAGGGGCCTTCGTTCTTATACAAAAAATACACCAATTCCATGGTAGCAAGCATCAAACTAAACAATGATGGTTTTTGTTAAGTCAGGTGTTCTAAGGAAGAGAGTTTTTCATAGCCTATTTAATTTTTTTCAAAAGATTTGGTTGTTTCTTTAGTCTGAGAAAATGCTTCCTTCTTCAATAATTTTGTTAGATAAGTTTCTATTTAACCATAATTCTTCACAAACTTACACTAATATCCTATTAATCTTGAGAATCCTTTGAATTTCTTCAAGGTACTTTGATTGGTCATTCCCTCATATATTTTATTTTGTTAGGATATATTTTGACACCCTCATGTGATATAATGTGACCCAAATTGTTATGAAACCAATGCACAAAAAGATAGAAAAGAAATATAAATTCCTTAGAATTTAGCCTTGTCGAGGGGGCAACCTCCTTTAAATTACACAAATGAAAAAGTCTTGGATGATACAAATGAAAAGACCTCCTTTCTATATATAGGAGTCTAAGGAGTCATAACTTACTTAGAGCCAACATAACAATAATAATATTAGGGAACAACAATAACAATAGTGGGCTACTATGGGGCACAATAATAACAATATGGGGACTACATGGGCACAACAATATAATAAGGGGGTCATACTATTAACAATAAGGGGTTACACTAGTAGTATAATCACCTAACATGGCCCTCTCCTTCAAAAAGTGTTGTCCTCAACGCTTGAGTAATTGTTGATGCTTCTGTATAAAATTCTTGTCCTCCCATGTGGAATCTTGAGCGGGTAAGTTATTCCACTTGATGAGATACTCTGAAATTGTTAGATTTCATAGCTGTCAAGTTCTTGTCTGTGTGACTTCTTCAGTACCAATATGATTTTTCCTTCCTCGTCAAGTTCCGACAATATTGTTTGAACTGGGATCTTGTCACTTATAAACTTCTTTAAGCATGAACCATGGAAAATTGCGGGCACTCGGGAAGATGCAGGAAGTTCCAATTTGTATGCCATAGTACCAATCTTTTGCAATGCCTTGTAAGGACCATAGTCCTTTGGTGATAATTTATTATCCTTCTTAGCTTGCTTGAGGAACATTTTTTTTGTATGGTTGTATTCGTAAAAAATCCAAGTTGCCTATATCAAAGCTTCTTTCGATGCAATTTTGATCGACCTGTTGTTTCATTTTATCCTATGCCAAAGTGAGGTTATCCTTTAATAGTTCGATAACTTGTTGTTGTTGAGGGTCTAACTTAACACCTTTATGAGATGCAATATAACCCAAGTATTCCACCTCTTGTACTCCAAAGAAACATTTGGAGGTTCTTGCATATAATTGTTTCTTGTCGAATAGTCTGAGCACTCTATCAACATGTTGAACAAGATCCTTCGAAGGGTTTCAAAATAGAATTCATCAAACCGTTGAATGTAGAAGGTGCATTGGTAAGGAAAAATGACATGACCAAAACTTCACAATGAACCTCATAAGTTCTAAATGTTGTTTTTGAAATGTATTTATTCTTCATTCTGATCTGATGATATCCTGCATGAAGGTCCAACTTGCTGAAGTAAATTGGTCCATATAATTCATCCAATAATTCATCAATGACAAGTTTGGGAAATTTATCTTTAATAGTAAGCCTGTTGAGATCCCTATAATTTGGACACATGTACCATGATCCATCCTTCTTTGGTACCAAGACCACTGGAGCAGAGGAAGAACTTTGACTAGGTTGAATTATACAAACCTCTAGGTTTTCTGCAACCATACGTTCAAATTCACTGTTTTGTACAAAGGGATATCTATAACGCTTGATGTTTGGAGGAACAGTTCTTGGAAATTGAATAGCATGATCATGATCACAAATAGGTGGGAGGCCTTTGGGAGTCTCAAATACCTTGGAATGATTATCCAAGACTTTTTTTATATATGGAGAGATAAATTATTTCGATGTGGGAAGATCTAGTGAATATAATTGTGAAATTAGCCCCATGGGGGTAGGCAAGTTGGTAGTCAAATTGCGGTGAAGTTCGTTAAAAAGGCAGGCTCTGTACTAAAGGTCACAAGTTCAAATCCCCCAGACTAACTCGTAAGCTGTGGAGAGGGGCGGGTGCAGCTTCTTAGGGGTTATAGTGGTAGCAGTCAGAATCGACCCCGTGTTACGCAAGTTGCAAGGCTGCTCCAGTTTCCAATTCCTCTGTAACAAAAAAAAAATATAATTGTGAAATTGCACCACATTGTTCTTCCTTTAGAAGCTTTGTCATGCCATTAGAGCTGATTATATTTCTTGACTTCCCCAAAGTTTGTAGGCATTGGACTCCTAGTACAACATCAATACCACCCATTGGAATGGAAAGCATTGGACTATTCAAAACATATTCTCCCATGGAGAGCTTGATATTATGGAACTTTCTAGAGAAATTTATGGTTTTTCCATTTGAAACCACCACTTGACACTTTGGTGCTATAATTGGGAAGTAATTCAATTCCTTAGTTATCTTACAATGAATAAAATTATGGGTACTGCCTAATTCAATCAATACTATTACCTTTTTATTCTTGATATGTCCTTCTATCTTAATAGCTTGAGGAGTGGTAATTCCTGCCAATGCATTACAATATATGGCCAGATTCATTTCTTGATGATCAATGTGATATTTTACTTCTTGAACCCTTTTCTTCTTTATATGTCCTTCTATATTGAGAGTTTGAGGAGTGGCAATTTTTGCCAATTCTTTACAAGATATGATCAAATTCATTTCTTCTTTTTCTCGAGTTGGTTCCTGGTGTATGTCCTCTTCTTTTTATGTTTCTTGATTATTTTCTTCCTCCTCTTCACAATCTATGTAAAATAATTTATTCTTAGCACACTTATGACCTTTAGTGTATTTGGTATTGTTTGGTCAATTTAGTGTGATCTAAATTCCTAATTAAAATGTCAATCCGGGGTTCATAAACTGACGAAGTGAAGTGTACTATATGTACTAGATAACCATTTCCTTAGTCTTTTGTCATTTTTGAGTTTTTAGTTTGTTTTTTGATTTATCTTTCCCTAATGTGTGATGGCGAGGATGAAAGTGAAGTATGGAGTATAGATGGTGATGGTTTGTACAGTGATTTTCTCAAACTTGAAAGTGCTCAAAAAGAAAGCTTTAAAACAACTAAACTGAAATCAATTCTTAAGAGGAAGTAAATTCATCAAACAATGAACTAATGACAATGGCCCAGTATCCTTGCTGCTGAATGAAAAGAAAGTAAAAACTAAAAGCAACTCAAACTAAAAGCAAAGAAACTAATTCACACTACTTAAACTCTTCAGATCCTTTAACCTTCAGCTCTATCTACCTTGTGGGAAGCAACCATGAATAAGTTTAAGTAATATGATAACTAAATTTCAAGAAATTAAATTTCATAAAAGAAACTAGTCACACTACTTGAACTCTTCTCGTCCTTTACCCTTCAGCTCAATCTACCATGTGGGAAGCAATCATGAATAAGTTTAAGTAATATGATAACTAAATCACACTACAGTTGGTAATATTCTGATTTCTTGCTAATAGAGTCACTTGAATATAGAAACAAACCATAAACTGGTGAGCAGTATGATATCTAAATAACAGAAAAATAAGTAAGGAAATCACAACTTGGAAAAGACAGTGCTGAAATTAAACTTCAGAAAATGAAAATTAGCAGGAAGGACAAGATGATCTCATATGTCAATAGTTATCAAAAAGATGAAAATTTGCCCGGGCTGCCTAAGAAAACCTGCAGAAAAGCACTGATCAGTTGACAGCTATAAGAAAACAGAGGTGAAAATATAAACAACAATGAGTTAAGAAACATCAAACAATGTGTTATGTACGAGCTAATGATTATAAAAAAAAAATATAATAAAACCAAATGGAAACTTTACAAGGCTTCAGCGCGCAGGGGCCCTCTACCACTTCACCCAGTCAACGAGTAGTCACACGAATAAACTCAGAAAAGTCTTCCCATATATTAAAACAACAACATATAAAAACAGTGGGGTGATAACACATCAGTTCAGAATTTACATATCCAAAAAGATCCTTTACAACGTTCATCGACGCGTTATTGATAATGGAAAAATGCTGAAACTAACTAACTAACTCCTACGCTATTGATTGTGTTGCCAAAGACACGTAGATCCCTTCAGCCGAGATCTAGCGTAACTCTCATCATGTCTATTAAATCTTCGGAGTGGTAGCTGTTGGATTCACGTTACGGGAATGATCTCCAAGTGTTCCGGTGTCTTCTTGAGCTGAGGACTATGCCACGTAACGTTCACGTGCTCAAAACAGAGACATGCCACCGCTAAACTCCTTGCTTGGATTTGTCTTTGACCTTCGTTGACCATGACCTTCTATGGATGATTTGGCTGATTTGAAGGGACACGTTCCATGTATCCCTCACCTGGATCTTTCCCATGTAGCTCATTTCTTTATAGGACACCTGTAGCACAACTTTTAACAAAATAGCTGCGGAATCCTATGCTGGATGTAGAAACCTGTGCTGGCTGCGGAAACTGACAAGTTTCCGCAGCTACATGAACAAAAAAAACTAAACCAAACAATAGTCATAAGAATAGTCAGAAAACCATATAAAAAGTTCTTTTTAGACTATAATGCAATGATTTAACAACTGGGTGGATGAAGTAAGTGGAAAAAGAAGGCTGAGAGGGTGTATAGGAAGGTGCAGGTTTGAGGCTCAACAGGTATGACAATGTAACAAAGCCCTTTTTCTCTTTTTTCTTCCCATTGTTGTGGTGTAAACCTTATGGGTTTTGGAAGGCTAGGAGAAAAAATACTTCCATATTTATAGTTGTGAGTGGTAGGATTCATTGTTTCCATAATTCTTCTCTCAATTATTCTTGCCAACCTGAATGCATTCTCCAATGAATCAGGTTATGAATGACGAACCTCATGTTGAATGCTATCGATTAAAGTCCCTATGAAGACATCAATACTTTTCTTCTTTCGAATGTCATTTACCTTTATATTAAATTTTTGGATGTCTTCAATGTGTCCTGCCATTGAACCCTGTTGTTTGAGATTTATCAATTGGCTAAAGAAGGTGTTTCTCTTTGTATCCTCCTAATGTGCTATCATTTCCTCCATGAAAATTCCCCAAGTGACAAGTGGTTTATGAGAAAAAAGCCATTTATACCATAAAAGTTGATTCGATTACAAATATAAAGATGCAACATGTACCTTTTGTAACTATTGTACATCATGTAGATCAACATATTGTTCCATCTATAGTATCCTATTTAATGGAACCTTTCCATCAAACTTCCTCATATCGCCTTTTTCATGATTTTAGGAGATTGATCTTGGAAAGTCTGTAACTTTGTAATTCCAGATATTCAAGGTTTGAAATTACGGCTTATAGTAGCCCTCTGTGTCCTCTTTGCAATCCCAGTAGTCTAATTGAAAGTGGCTTCTCCAAGAAAGAGTTATGCCCAATATCCCAAGATGAACTTCTTATATACTGTTTCAGTAGAGCAAACCTATACAAAGTTCCACATGTTAGTGTTTCGACCTTCAGACCTAAAAACAATACATAGAAAAGTACAGTCTGTCCTCTTTCTATAGATTCTTACGAAATTTCAATTTGATGCTCAGAGAGAAACTTATAATGATTTTCCCTCGGTCACCTATTTGAGATGTAATTCGGGAGTCTGCAAAAACCTTAAATGTCTTGGAATGTATGTCAAAATATATAGCGAAAGAACATCTAAAGTTCGGGCTTGAGCTTCTCCATGATTTTAGCTCAAACTAGTTTTAATTTCTTAGTCTAAACTTTCATAGACAACAAAATATACCAAAAATTCCATGATGGATGGCTTGAGATGGAATTATTGAGCTTGCAAAAGCACTAATTTCCTCATATCATATCTTCAAAAATATAGCGAGACAAGATCCAAAATTCGGATCCAAGGTTCAGAATGATTTAAGATCAAATGGGTTTTTTTTAGCTTCTTAAACTTCATAGAAAAACGTTATATTGAAAATGCCACTATGACCTATTTAGAGCAGCGAAAGCCTAGAATCAAAAGCTCTGATACAAAATGTTATGAAACTAGCTCACAAAAAGATAGAAAAGAAATATAAATGCCTTAGAATTCATCCTCTTCGAGGGCACAACCTCCTTTACATTACACAGAAGAATAATTCTTAGATGATACAAATGAAAAGACCTCCTTTATATATATGGGAATCTAAGGCATCATAATGTAATCAAAGATGACATAACAATAATAATGTAAGGGCGCAACAATAGCAATAATGGGATTGTATGGAGCACAATATTAACAATATGGCGACTACATGGGAATACCAATATAATAAGGGGGTTTCACTAATAACAATAAGGGGTTACACTAGTAATATATGGACCTAACACAAATATTCCATTTCTTGAATCCCAAAGGCACACTTGGAAGGATTTACATATATTTGTTTCTTTTTCAATAGTGTTAATACCATGTCAGCATGTTATACAAGATCTTCCCAAACTTTTTTGTAGATTAGTATGTGATTAAAAAATAAACACAAAATTTCTAAGGTTGGGCTTGAAAACAGAATTCATCAAGATTTGGAATGTTGAAGGTGAATATATAATTCCAAATTCCATAACCAAAATCTCACAGTGACCTTCATGTGTTCAAAAGGTTTTTTTGGGAATGTCTTCTTACATCATTTTGATTTGATGATATCTAAGATTGAGATCCAAATTAGTAAAGAAAATTAATCCATTTAATTCATCAATGATTTCACATGGGGGATATAATATATGGTGAAAGGGTGTTTTGTTGAGGCACTCTATGGTGGAAAGGTCACTGGTTTGAAATCCCATGGGAAAAAATAGAGCCATTTTAAGGGTTGGTGTGGCTGAGACCATGTGCGATCCTTGGGTGATTTTGATGGCTTAGATTCCCTTGGTTTATGGTTACATAAGGCATAGGTTAGGCATCCCAGTCATATCATGACTCACATTACGTAACAAAGAAAGAGAATTATCAATGACTCTAATAGGAAATAAATCTTTGATTCTAATTTTTTTGAGTTGTCTCTAATCTAGACACATATACCATGAACCATGATTTTTGATAAGAACTGCCATTGGTGAAGATAAATCACTTTGAATAGATTGAATGATGGCATCCCTTAACTTTTCTTGAAAAAACATCTCAATATCACTCTTCTATGCATATGTATATTGTAAGGCCTAATGTTAGGTGGTGCATCTCCAGGTTTCAAATAAATAACATGGTCATAATATTGAGTACATGGAAGACTCTTAGGGATATCTCCAAATACCTTTGAACCATTGTTGATAAATTTTTAGAGATCCATCGTATTAGAGGATATATATGTTTAAAAATCTATTGAAAAAAAATGTGCAATTACACTTTGGTGTCCCCATTTTAGAAAAAAATTCATGCTATTAGAGCTTATCACTTTACTAGGTTTCCCTTGGATCACTCCAAGGTCAATTTATTTTCCTTCTAAGTAAAAATTGATGAAAATATATTGAAATTAAAGGCCATTATTCCTAATGGTTATAACCATTAGACCCTTAATACAACATCAACACCACCCATTTGGATTTCAATCATAGGATTATCCAATATATACTCCCCCACATTAAACTAAATACTTCAGAAATTCCCTAAATAATTTATAGTACATAGATCTACAATAATTACTCAAAATTTTGGTGTTGGATATATAAAGCAATTAATAAGCTTTTTGAATTTGTAATTGATAAAGTTATGGGTACCAATTGAGTTAATAAATACTATTACCTTTTTATTTTTGTTATATCCTTATATCGCGAGGGTTTATGATCCACATTTATGAAGGAATGAAATTAAATGCAAATCCAAACCAAAACACATAGATGTAGTGAAACATAGCTTCGATCCATAAATAATGACTGTTGAAAATTGTGTACATACATAAGAGAAACAACTAGCTCGGGCGATGGTAAATTATCTTTGAGAAGAAATGTGATGACTAAATCGATTCTAAACTATGTTACAATGAGTATTGCATCGTTTTTCATGATCAAGAAATAATTGAAAACCCTAAACATCCAAAATCATAACCCTAAAAGATGAAGCACTAAAAGTTTGTGGGTCCTGTTGGGTTATTTGGAACATCAACTTCCTAGGTTCATAACTCTGGCATGTGTTCTTCGTTTGATGCTTAATATACCTTGTTTAAAATATATATCCAAGGACCACAAATTTCAACTATAAACCCCTATTGCAAAATATGGGTTTTCCTATTTTCCAAAAAAAAACTATCATTCAGGGCCTCAAAATGGTCTGAAAGTTCCAGACCCAAAAGATTGTCAAAAATAGTAAATTCTGCTATAAATTAGAAAACTTAAAGGAAATTGTCTTGGGGGTCCTAGTGGAGTAGGTGAGCAGCCACCAATATCCACTTGGATTACTTTGTGAATATTAATGCTAGTTAATTCATGACAAGATATTGCTAGAGCAACCTCTTCTAGTTCTAGATATTTTGATGGTTCCACTTCTTCATCTTGACTTTCTATGCAGAAAAAATTCTTATTAGTGCATCTATTCCCCGTACTCTCTATCAAATTTGAAACATCATCGTTTTATTTTCTTTAATCCATTTTCTAAGGTTCAACCTTGTTAGTTTAGGAGAGAGAGAATGATTTTCTTTATAGTTATTAATAACAAATTTTCTAGTTGGCATATTTTTATTTTCAACTTTCCTTGCTAGATTTTAAAGAATTTTATAGAGATTTAGCCTTTAAAGAGATGCACCTTGTCTTCAAATATTTCCTTTAAAGTTCCCATAAATAGGTTTAACAAATTATCACCTGAAATTTTTCTACCCTAAGACTTAACTTTTGGAATTATTGAATATTCTTTGTAAGTAGACATTTTTGTCAACGTTTTACCAATTTATTAAATATTGTATTTCTCATAATATCCCCATAATGTGATATAAATTCCTTTGTAAAAATTTACCAATATATAATAGATTTCTTTTTCCTTTCACAAATCCATTAATACCATACATGTTGATATTTTTCTAAAAACATGGCTACACTATTTACCTTTGCCAATGTTGCCACTTGGTGTAGATAGAAGTATTCCTCCATATGGAATATCCATGTTATATGATACTTACTATCAAAATTCCTCATATGTATCTTCAAAATATAGTAGTTCCTTGGTATTGAAGTGAAGCCTTGATAATGAGGATCTTGGAATGAAAAAACAACATAATGGTTCTACAATTCAATATTTATGCTCTCCAATTGTAATAGAATAATCCCAATATGTGATTAAGTATCAACACTTTACTACTCCTCATCTTCATGATTTCCTTGGATCTCCATTTCCCTCTTAAAGAGATTTTTTTAATATTGTAATTTTTTTCTTCCTTATTTTAATTCATCGATTTTTCTATTTCTTCCTTGAATATTTTGTATTTACTCAGCTACTTCCCCCATCTTTGGTTTGGTGTTATTTTCTAATCCTTGAATTTATGACAATTGATCTTCCAACATGGTTACTCGATAAAATATATCTTCTATTTATTCATGTGTCGTTTATGAGCCACCGGGAGGTTTAATTAGTGTAGTAGCTTTCTTTGGATGAAAAATGACAGTAATCCTCTTTATTGCAACTTTTAGTCACCAAATAAAAATGGTTCTTCTAATCAAAATTTATGATACCTATAAGTTATGTACCTTTAGAAGCTTAATTTGGAGAATATTTAAGTGGTTGATTCTTTTCTCGATATATATCTAAGATTTGAACCCTTATGAAACTAAAATTTTTGTTTATAAGAGAAAAATATATTTTCTCTACAATTCCATAGGTCCAAGAATAATTTTATGTGCCAAGCTAAACTTATGGTAACTTTCTCAAAACTTTTGGATTTCTGGCCTCTTCTGAAGAGAAAACGTATATAGTTTACCACATGTACAATTCTTTAAAAATAGTTTTGAAACTTTTACCTAACATACCTTGATATGTCTTCTCAATTTTCATCAAGTTTCACTATTTGAAACATCCTAGAAAATAAATATAGTGAAAATACTAAGATGGCTCATTGGAAACAAATTCCAAAACTTATCACAACATCTAACTTAAATAGAGTATATCCCATCTAGAATAGAGAACTAAAATACTTAATTTTAACTATATTTTCAGTCAATATTTCTTCTCAATGTCTTGAAATTTTCACAATCTAAAATATCTAAGAAAATAAGTTATAGTGAAAATCACATGATAACCAATTTGAAGAAAAAAAACCCTAGGTTCATGTGCTCTAATACCAAATGTTATGAACCTTACATCTTAAAATTAATAAGAATACAATAATTATATTACACTTTTGCAGGTTTAGACCTTATACAATAATTACTTGCAAACAAACTATTAAAACAAAAAATATACAACGGTGAGAACACAAAACAAGTAAACATAGATTTTTCCATGGATCACAAAATTTGGACGACAATATTGATTTTTTAATTATGTTCCTTTCAATGTTACAATACATATATATACATGTCCAGGCATTCATAAACCCTAATCCATTAACCCTCGATTAGAACATAACCATAGTTCCCTTGATCGGATCTACAAAATACTTTGGGAAGAAAACCAAGATGCCCAAAACCATGTGAAAAACTAATAAAGAAAACCATGGGTAGATTCACCCACCATGTTTGGGTCTAAAAAATGTTCCTTGGGAACTTCCCTAGACCACATGCAGGGGGCTACTGCCCCCTTGTAAAGCCCGTGATGGGTGGGGTTACCAACCCCTCTAGGACCCCCCTGCTACACCCAATGCAACGAACATGAGGTAATATCGCCCCTCCTATGGACCCTCCACATGTGAGATTAGTTGTGGAAATAATATAACACACACCCAACATTCTCCAACTTGTTGTTTTCTTTTCCTCATAGGGGCTCATAGGAGATATTAGTCATTGGTCCAACCTTGGAATGCAAATTGTTTCTCTACACCAATAAAATTTCTCACTACTCATAGACTTTGTCATTGCATCTGCAAAATTATTCAAACTGTCCACCTTTACTAGCAACACCTTTTTGTCATCAACCATATCCCTCACAAAGTGATACTGAACATCAATATGCTTTGGATTTAAATGATAAACCTTATAGCTCATTGTACTAACCCCATACTTTAACATAATCTCTGCAACCAAACTGCTTCCTTTCTTGCATTAGTGGTTGCCATGTATTTTCCTCTATAGTTGAAACTACCACTATAAAATGTATCTTGCTCATCCAACTCACTACTCCTCCAAATAGTTTAAATACATACCCACTTGTAGATATTCTTTGATCCAGATGTCCAGCCCAGTCTGTATCAACAAAGCCATGGGCATCCAAAATTGTGTCCAATCCTAGTCTTACTTGGTACCACGAACCATAATCACTAGTGCCATGCAAATATCTGGGATCCCATTTCACTATTGTCCAATGCTTCTTCTCTAGTTTTTACATAAACCTTCCCAATACTCCCATTTCATGTGTAATGTCTATTCAAGCACACACCATTGCATACATTAGGCTATCAACTGCACTTGCATATGGAACATGGGACATGTCCTCTTCCTCTTCTTGTGTCTTGGGACACTATTCAGCAAATAACTTTACACCTACAAGAATATGAACCTTCATTGGTTTACTATGATACATATTAAACCTCTGCAGTATTGTCTCAACATACTTCCTTCACTTCAACCAAAACTTCCTCTTTGCCCAATCTTATTTAATTTCCATTCCCAAATATATTATGCAACACCAAGGTCCTTCATGTCGAATTTCAAGGAATATCGAATCTTCAAATCTTGGATAATTTATTTGTCATTTCCAATTAGCAACGTATCATCCACATACCATACCCAATAAATAAAACAATCACCAATAAATTTAAAATACACATAATGATCTGCCCTGCTTCTAGTGAATCCAAGTCCCCATATATATGTATCAAATTTTTGATACCACATCCTT
Source organism: Pinus taeda (assembly GCA_000404065.3). Taxonomy (NCBI): domain Eukaryota; kingdom Viridiplantae; phylum Streptophyta; class Pinopsida; order Pinales; family Pinaceae; genus Pinus; species Pinus taeda. The sequence continues at coordinate 23,620 of APFE030201979.1, forward strand.
GGTGACTATTTTAACACATAAAAATACCTTTTTAACCTACATACTAGTTGTTTCTTACCCTTCACCGCAAAGCCTTCAAGTTGTTTCATGTAGACATCTTCTTCTAGATCCCTGTGAAGATATGTTTTCTTCACATCCATCTATTCTACCAAAAAATCAAATGCAACAACAATAGATAAAAGTAATCTAATAATGAATCCATACAAGTGAGGATAGTTTTAGATAGAGGAGGAATGACTTATTATAGAGTTTTGTGAACCCTATAACATGTCATTCCTCCTCTATCTAAAAGTAATCTAATAGAAGCTGACTTGGCAACATCATAAAAATATCACCAAATCAATTCTCGGTACGTGGGAATAACATTTTTATACCAAACGAGCTTTGTGTTTCTCCACCTTGCTTTCTGCATTCATCTCCTTCTTAAACACCCATTTTCTTCCAATGGGTTTCCTTCTAGCAGGCAACTCCACTAGATTCCAAGCCTCATTTTTGTCCAAAGATACCATTTCATCAACCATGGGCTCTTTCCAAACTTTTCCATCCTCTCAATCTACTGCCTCCTCGATAATTCAGGGATCATCATCAGTAATAGATAAAGTGAAAATTGAACAAAAATAAGATGGATTGTACCTTTCTAACTACCTTCACTCTGGAACTGTTCTTATCAATGCTAGAGTTTTTGGCTCTTCCTCTTCTGATTCTTATTCTTTTGTAGAGTATGATTCTTCCACATTTAGCTAAACTCTATTTTCTCAAGTTCCTTCTGTAGGATTTCATTTTAATAACATATTTCACCTCTCTAAAGACCACATCTTGGCTATACTCAACCTTCCTTGTTTCTAGATTCAAAAACTTACAACCTTTTAAACCATCCTTATACCTAAAATAGATGCACTTCTCAAGTTTACTATCCAAATTGGTTCTTTTCTCCTTTGGAACATGTAGATATGCATTAGAGAAAAATAATCTCATCTGTGAAAGAGACAGTTTCTTACTAGTCCATACCTCATATGGAGTCTTATCCTCCAACGCTGATGAAGGTGATTTGTTAACCAGGTAACGTGTAGTCTACACTACCTCTGACCAAAAGTATTGTCCAAACATGGCACCACTGAGCATGCTTCTTTCCTATTCCATCAACATCCTATTCATCCTTTCTGAAATTCCATTTTTTTTACGTTTGTATGGAGTAGTCCTTTGTCATTCTATACCACACTTATTACAGAACTCTTCAAATTCCTTCTTGAAAAACTCTCCACCATTATCTGTCCTCAACACCTACATCTTCTTCTCTGTTTGATTTTCCACTAAAGCTTTAAAATCATAAAAATTGTCAAAGACATCAGATTTATTCCTATGGACATATATCCACTGATGGAACTGACATAGGTCCAAACACATCACTATGCACAAGTTCTAATATCCCTTTCACGCTCTTAGTACCAGTGGGGAAACTCACCCAATTGTTTTCCCATATAGACAATTTTCTTAGAAATAAATATCCACATAGAAATTATGCATACCTTCTACCATACCAGTACCATGCAGTATTTGAAGGCCCTTCTCTCCAATATATCCAATCCTTTGATGCCTTAACATGTTCTTTCCTTTAGAGACCATTAGGTTTTATGCTCCACTTTCAAGAACCACAGAACTATTGCACTCATCAATAATAGTGCTACTAAGAAGCTTGTACATATTTCGAATACGAAATCCTCGCATCAATACTAGTAATCACCTAATCATCATGCAGGTATCCTTCTCGAACACTATTTTTACACTTGCATCATCCATCTTACTTACATAATTCTGATTTCTAGAAAATGTAGGAATATGTAGAACAACAAGAAGTGTTCTAACCCTTCCACGTCTCAACTTCAACACTACTTTTCCATGTCTAATGATTATAGCCTCCCTATCATCCCCTAAGAAGACATCATGGCCATTATATTTTTCATACTCACAGAAGCACTCCCTGTGGGGAGTGAAGTGAAAGGATACACCTTATTTAACCAACCATTCCTCATGATCTACATGTGTACTTGAAGAAGAAGACAAGTACACATCCCCACCTTCATCTGAAGTGGCTTTCACCTCTACAAAAGGAGCATCATCATATCCCTTTCATTTCTCAGCAGTTTTAGATCTACAATCATTTTTGTAGTGCCATTCCTTTCAACATTTCTAACATACTTTTACAGGTTTTCCTAGAGATTTAGATCTCCCTCTAGATTTAGATCTAGCAATGAAGGACTTTTTTTCTGCGCAGGCACTGTCTTCATACAAGCAAGGAATATTCATTCTAGCTCTCCATATTTTTCCTTCTCATCTCCTCTGACAACAAGGATAATACTATTTCATCCAAATTCTAGGTAGTTGTATTGCTACCTATTGCAATAACCAGACTATCCCACAAATCTAGTAGAGAACACAACAAACTTATGCACTTACCTTTATCTAAAATTTTTATATCAACAATATTAAATGAATTTAGATTCTTTGTCACCAAGTATCCATCCTTCATCCTTAGGTTATACATATTTTTTTGTGGGAACAATTTTTTCACCACATACTTATATTGGTACAAAGTCCCTAACCTGACTGAAAAATCCCTCATTGTAGCTTCACCTGATACATTCAACAATAATAAATTTGATATACACAACTGTATTGTGCTCTTTTCCTTCCAATATAAAATTTCCCGATTTGAAATAGTCAAGATTAAACAATTTGACTATCATGGTTTGTGTCATGTTTGACAAGATGCACACAACCATTATTCTAAACAATAAAGTAAAAAGTAGTGGCACTTGGACTTGCACACTTTCATGATATGTTTTTGTTTTGGGTTCATATTTTTCATTTTTTTTTATCTTTTCTTATCCTTTTTGTCCTTTGATATTTGTTCTAGGACATACCCTCTTTACATTTTTTAATTTTAATATGATAAATATTTGTAGAAAGAAAGGTATGTAAAATATTAGAAGACTTAATCTTAGCCAACTCAAAAATTATGAATCATATCACTGTAGGACTCTAACACATAGTATTCTTCTTCTATATTTTGGGGGAAGCAAGTTTTATTGCCATTATTTTCTCCACTTTACTTAATGTTCTAAAAAATAGTGTTTTTCATAAGTTTTATGTTGCATGAGTGCCTAATATCGCTATATATTGTTAGGGCTAATATAGTTGTTTTATATTTAAGTACCTAACATGGCTATAAATTATTGAGACTCATTTATGGGGTACATAATAGTTATGGTTCAAGGGGGTTTTAGTGCAGATGAAAATTACCTACCTTACCTACCCTACATTTCCTACCCTTTAGGTGGTCATATTATTTTTAAGATTTAGTATTTAGAATATGTCTATTTTTAGCAAGGGATGCTATGTATGATGACATATGGGAGTGACTAGGTGATAACATGGATATATTTTATCCATTAATGCATACTTAATTATCACTAGAGTATTTATCCACAAGTGAACATTTCCTTCCTATTCATGGTGAAATACCTTAACCAAAACATTACTCTGAAAACACTTTATCCTAGGAAACCTTATCCTTTGACATTTAGTCCTATCCTTGAGGTCTTTCTTAATTTATTGTGTTAAGAGTTGCATGTGTCTATTATTATTGCAATTCTTGCTTATTTATCACTCACCCATCCTTATCGAACTCTGTTATTGATCCTAACTATTGAACCTCACTCAATTTTAGGCCATACAACTGTTGAAAATAATACTGAGAGGGGGGGTGAATCAGTATTATCTAGTCCTTTTAACAATTCTTCCTTATTTATACTTTGAATTATTTTTGCATATAAGTACCATAAAACAATGAGCATGAACAAGAAAAATAGACAGTCACATCAAAGAACACCAGATATAAGGTGGAAACCCAATGTGGGTGAAAACCACCTGCTGCAATATGTCTCTATCTTCTTTCAAATTAGAAACTCCTTTTACAATGGTCTTGTACTGGTGCAGTCCTTTACCAGTACGCAGGCTGCAACCTGCAGAGAGCTACAACTCTCTCTCGTTTTCCAGTCTCTCCTGGAAGGGAGCTACAACCCCCTACTTCTTTTCTTTCAAGGACCACTTTTCATAAATTTTCAAACTGGATCCATAAATATCAAATGATCATCAAGTACCAGTAAGTCACCCAGATAACCAGATCCACAATAACAGAAAACTAAACCTAGAACACCTTCTGCGGTGTCTCTTGCAACGCCTCCTGCGATGTCTCCTGCGGAGCCTCCTGCGACGTCTTCTGTGGCGCCTCCTGCGGCATCTCCTGTGATGCCTCCTGCGGCGTCTCCTGCGGCACCTCCTGCGGCGTCTCCTACGGCGCCTCCTGTGGCATCTTCTGTGGCACCTTCTGTGGCGCCTCCTGCGGTGCCTCCTGCGGTGCCTCCTGTGGCGTCTCCTGCGGCGCCTCCTGCGGCATCTCCTGCGGCATCTCCTGTGGCGCCTCCTATGGCATCTCCTGTGGCGCCTCCTGTGGCGTCTCCTGCGGTGCCTCCTGCGGCACCTCCTGCGGTGCCTCCTGCGGCGCCTCCTACGGCGTCTCCTGCGGCACCTCTTGTGGCGTCTTCTGCGGCGCCTCCTGCAGCGTCTCCTGCGGCGCCTCCTGTGGCGCCTTCTGCAGCACCTTCTCCGGCGTCTCCTGCGGCGCCTCCGCACTTCCGCAGCTGCAGCACTTGAGAGATCACCCTTCACAGATTCGCTTTCCACTTCACTTTCATATAGATCGAGCTTTTGAAACAATAACCCAATATTTCATATCTTAAGATATTCAACCCAAAAGCATACACAAGCTAAATGATCTCCTTTGCTTTATATAGGCAAGCTCTTCCTCAAATCATGGACCAATACCATGGGCCAAAACCATAACAAACCAGTACCATCAACTCAATACTAGGGATAAACACGTCTGTCGAGATGCCATGGTCCAAAAACCATAGGTTCAAATTCCAAGGACTAACTACCATGGACCAAAGGTAAGTTTTCCCACATGAAATAAACTTTTCTCTGCATAAAATTCCGTGAACTTTTCTCCACATGAAATAAACTTTATAAACTTTTCTCTGCATAAAATTCTGTGAACTTTTCTCCTGCGTACTTCTTAATTCTCATCATATTGAGAGCCATGCCATGGGTGTTACCATCAAGTACAACATCTGTAACATATAACCATACCAGAAACATAATGCCAACGATCTCCCCCTTTGGACTTGATGGCAACCTCAAAAACTTCAGCGACATTCTCCCCCTTTGACATCAAGGGCAAAGGGTTATGCTCCCCCTAAGAACATGCTCCCCCTGAATATGAACCAGATCTGCAAAGAAGAACCATAAACCACTAGACACCATGAATGACCAAGAAAGAGATAGAGACATATTGCAGCTATATTCAGACCAGCTCCCATGATCTCCTTTTGTACATCCTCCATAATGCCAACAATGCATTATATTCTCCCCCTAAACCTGTGCCGCAACCCAGCACATGTACGCATATACCCCAGATGAATCATGCGTACAACCAACAATCAGAAGAGTCTCAACAATAAGATGATGCATCAACAACCCCCATCTTTCGCCTGAGGTATTCAAAAGTCTCCCTGGGCAATGGTTTGGTGAGAATATCAGCAACTTGTTCCTTAGAAGGAACATACTCCAACTTGACCTTTTGTTCAAGCACTTGTTCCCAGAAAAAATGATACTTGATTGGTATGTGCTTGGTTTTTGAATGCATGACGAGATTCCTTGAGATGCTGATTGCACTTGTTTTATCGCATAAGATAGAGATAGGTGGTGTACAAGTGATTTGAAAATCCTGCAAGGTCTGCATCATCCAAAGGAGTTGAGTGCAGCAAGATGCAGCAGCAATATATTCCGCTTCAGCTGTAGACAAGGCAATCGAACTCTGTTTCTTGCTGAACCGAGATACTAATCTGGAACCCATAAAGAACGCACCACCACTCGTGCTCTTCCTGTCATCCACGCTTCCGGCCCAATCTGCATCTATATAAGCATGAAGTGTGAGATCTGTATCTCTAGGA